>CAEGAF010153360.1:0-33945 GCA_903067075.1 Micropoecilia bifurca
AGCAAAAGAATTAAGTGAAATTAATGTAAATAAGTCCATAAGATGAACTGCAGCCCAAAAACACTTTTTAGAGTGTAGGTTTTAACGTCTCCCCAATTCTTTCAATTTTTCAGGCAGTTTCTGAAAAGTTGTTCCGATAAGGAGGAGACATGAATAACGAATGTGACCGGGACACCATTCAGGACGATGTTTTCTCAAAGTATGGCGAATCACTGGGTGACGACCCTCATCAAGACTTCAGCACAAAAAGATCTGTTCAAATAAGATCTAAGAAATACTCCAAAATTCTAACCTCTTCAAAATGATACTTTAAAATATCAGAAAGTGATACTTCCTAAGAAGTCAGTAGGTATTATTTTTTTCCCAAAAACAAAATTTGAAGTTTTTGAAATTAGATTTAAAACATAATTTTTGCATCGCTTCAAGGAAGCTGTGCAACTTGTCTCAGAACTTAAAGGTAAGAAAACAATGTTTGTAAAACAAACATTGTTTTTAGAAACATTTTTTTAATATTTCTGTTTCTTTTATATCCAACATTTGGTTCTGTGTGAAACTAAAGGGTTGTTCTTATTTAGAGTTCTTTACAATAAATTTGGGGCTTCTTTGGGTTTTTAATTGCAGAGAAAGTATTATCCAGTTAAAGGTAAATGTTTAAAATTCATTAGCATCTGCCCATATGTCGTGCTCCAAGGTAATGTGAAAATTTGTGATTCTCACATTAAATTCACATTGAGTTAAAATATTGATATTTAGAGTGGGAGAGGAAGGAGGCACCAGACTCTATAACTTAGAATTTAATAATTGAGCTGGAAGGTGGAGAATCTATTGATCCAATTTCATATAAATAATTATCTGTTGTTACAAGGTTATGCGAGGTTGAATTCACTAACTTCAATCAGATCTTTTTTTCACAAACAGAAACATTGCCTTGTTTCATTGCATTAAATTATAATCATGCCAACAATTTCAAGACAAAAACTGTCCTGGAGATTGTTAATTGTAAGATAAAAGATATAGATCTTTAAAAGTCAAATTAATATAATACTAATCTAAAACGAATCACCAGTGGATACAAAAACTATTTGGAACATGACAATTCAGACTGACTTGTTTGTTGGGGGTGTAGCTACATAAGCAAACAGATTTGCTTGTTTTGCCAAGCTGCAGCTGTTCCTTCCTGCAGTTCTGAAATAATTTCTCTGGATCTGTGAAATCTGAACCTTGCTGAGCATTAAATTCTGATGCTTTCAGCTTTTTTTATTTTTTTTAACCAGTCACACAGTAGTTAACGCTGATGGTTCATTATTAGGTCATGTTTCAGCACAAACTTGCATCTCAGTGACCGATGGGGTAAAAAACTACATATGTCAGTGTCTAGGAAGACCATTATGCAGTTTGCCTGCGTGCTGACATAAACCGCATTGCAACAGTAAGCAATTGATTATTATTCTGCAGGGTGCTTTTCTTGACCCAGATTAGTCAGGACACCTTTAGACAAGAGCAGTTTATATTCAAGCAGTGCCTGTTTCTTTTTTAAGAGAACAAAATCTTTAATCCTTGGTATGACCCAGAAACACGTTTTTTTAAATTTCATTTCATTTTGCATAGCACTTGCATCATAGTCGTATGTGTACTCATATTTTTCAAGTCTCATTTTGACTTGGGTTTTGTGAGTTTTTACTTGTGCAACAGCATTAAATACGTGTTGTTCTCTCACAATCTACAGTAAAACCTAAATCTGTCATCTGAGGAAAAATAACATAAGTGAATTACTTTCAAGTTCAACAATAGGCTGTCTGCTAGGACTTGATTTGCTTAACAGAAGAAGGATATGATTGTCCATGATAACTCTTTCTTTTTCTTTTACATTGATTTAAAAAGGATAACCTTTTCAAAAGCGACAGATGGACCTGTCACAAAAATACCAAAAATAGTGAAATTGAAAATTAGAAAATAGTATAACTGTTAATAATGTTAGTGGTAAACCATGCATAATGTCTGAATGACCTTATATAGTTCACAAGCACGCTCCACACATGCACATATTCATTAAAATGTACACTGAAATTTTTTAATGCGGAAAATAACCTAATGAGCCAATTTGATTTGATGATAAATTATCTCTGCAAAACGCATATCTGAGTTTGCACATAAGGTTAGGTCATATTTCATATGTTCATATTTCAACTGAGGTTTGAATGTGCAATTGGTAATTTCAACAGACATACCTAGTTTTTTTAAATTTGTTTTTACAGTGATTCTGTATGTTATAAACCAATATGGTTATAATAAACTTTTTTTTCTGATGTCTGAATAAAAAAATCTGAGAATTTAGCAGACTCACCAATTCCTTCAAACAATAAAAAATAAATATCAACCTTTCTTGCTAATTTGCATAAAACCCATAGAGATCTATTGTGCTCTAAACGGTTGTCAAAGAGTTTCCTGTGGTTTCCTACCTTAATTATTTGCAGTTTTGTATACGCAGTACTTCAAGTTAATAACTCTTTTTCAAGTTATTAACTTGAAAAAGTTAATAACTATGTGCTCCTAAACTAACCGACCATCTAAAACAATAACAATTAGAGAAGGCACATGACATCTCTGGAGGAGCTGCAGAAATCCACCGCTCAGATGGGAGAGTCTGTAGTAAAAAGTCATTAAATTCCCATTTTGCCAATATGGGACACCGACATGCATGAAAGAATGTAGCCTGGTCATATGAAAAGAAAACAGGAGCCTTTTGGCCTACTTTGGAAACATTGTAAAAGAAATCACAGCACATCACCCTGAATGCATCATAATGGAAGCATCATTCTGTGGAGATATTTTGTGTCACACAGGCAGGAAAGTTGATTACAGTAGATTTGAAGATGAATGGAGGTAAATAAGGAGTGAACTTGAAAAACAAACTGCTAAAGGTTGCAAATGTCTTGTTTTGCAACCTTTAACAGTTGCAAAACAAGACATTTGTTTTGCAATAAAACAAATATTGCAAAACAAATGTCATGTTTTGCAACAAAACAAATATTGCAAAACAAATGTCTTGTTTTGCAACAAAACAAATATTGCCAAACAAATGTCTTGTTGCATGATCATCTAGTTTACCATGATATAATTTATCATGATGGTAAACTACATCATGGTAAACTAGATGATGTAGTTTACCATCATCTAAACTGGATGGACATCTGAAGCTGATTCAGTTTAGCAATATCCATTAAATACTGCATTGCATGCAATAAAAACAAGAACAGAAAAATATTCCTGACAATAATAATGAACATACATAACAAGCAGAAGCTACCAACTGCACCACTGTGCAGCCTTACTTCTAAATGGTTTATTTATATTTTTAGGAATAACTTCGGGGGAAAAGTATAAGGAAGTTCTGTGCCCACTTTGTCACTCCTAAATTTGGACAGGACAATAGATTTTTGTTGCATATTCAAACTAATTATATTTATCAATGGAACATGAATCATTAAAAGGCTACAAAATCTTTTCCATCCGTTCTTTAAATAATTTACCACTTTGCCACGTGTTAAGAAGCTTGTTCCAAATGGGTGTTTGTCTGCACGGAAGAGTTGAACATCTAATTATTTTGAGATATTCCCACCAAGCAGTCAGAGATGAGTCAATATTATTGCTTTAAAAACAGCCATGCTGTTTAATGAGACGGCTGGTAGATGTAATGTGAGAGAAACAAATTTCATCTGCAATAGTCCGGAGGTTGAGGTGGAGAGTAACCTTTAGGCAGAACACCAGATTAAGGTATATTCATCACATAAAATAGCCAAAGTCCAAACCTAAACAAAAAGTAAAACCACTCCTGAAAAGGTAGATGGATAACATACTACATGCAGTGTGACTGATCCTGAACTATTTTGAAAATAAAAACAGGTAAAACCTGCTAGAGACCCAAAATCACTTGGAGCGTTTAATTAGATCACGAGAGCCAAACACAAATACATCACATTTTAAAGATTTTTTTCCCCCCTCAAAGATAAAACTTCCCTTAAAGATAAAATTAACCTTTTTCTCCACTTCTCAATTATGTTCTGCATTTTTGACATTTATGTTTTCAGTTTACAAGATGTGAAAAAGTTAATTTTGGTAAAAAAAAATACCTTGTGTTTACACAAAATGTGTAGTAATATTTCTGTGCTTTCCTAATTAACTGGGTCAACTTTGCGCATACAGAGATTGTCTACCTCTGTGATCTTAGATTAAATATGCAGAAGTTGTTGATGAGAGCACATCAATGTTTGTCCTTAGGGAGGTTTTTTTTTTTGGCTGCAAAATCATCTTGTGTGGAGAAACCATTGTGAAATTAACACCAAACATGAAGCGACAGCCATAATTTTCTCATCAAAAATGAATAATGACAGCACATTGTGTCAATCAATTATCTCAAAACAGTGCATGGCTGCTGGTTATCAATTTGATGTGAGCCTAAAATTAAAAACATATTGTTTAAACAGATATGTCAGATGCTCAGGCAAACCCTCCCACCCCCGAAAAAAAATAAAATAAAAATCATGCATTAACGCTATAAAAGCAAGGACCTTTTATAACAATAGGAAGCCAAAACAAAGGTTAAGCAACAAGCTGACCTCACCTCATTTTCTCATTTTGATTCTCTTACACTGCCCCCTTTCCAGCAACAAACCACACAAAATAGGTGTTGTTAAAAACAAAACTGTTTTATTTTTTGTCTCCCTCCACTTGATATCATTTTCCACTTTGTGGATTTTGAAAAAAAAAAAAAAAGAAAAAAAAAAAAGGAAAAAATACCAACAGCAATGAAATAAAAGCAAAAAAGACAGGATTTGCAGCTAAATAAAAAAAATACAATCATCACTTTACAGCACAGAACAACAACTCTCAGGATGGAAAACAAACGTTTTGCTCATTTCATTTTGTCTTGTGTGTTTACATTGATAACATCTTTAGGAATGTAATAAGAACCTGCAATCCAGGTGTATGTTACGAACGAAACAACCTGCCCAGTGGAGTTTAGAGGGAACACAAGCACGCAGATGCACACATACTGCTCAGATACAAGGCCCTTGGGATTACTAAGGGCCTTGTATCTGAGGGGATAATGCACAGTTTAACATGCATCACTGCAGTCCTTGTGCTAGTTTATACACAATGCATCTCTAAAAAAATGTCAAAAAGGTGGGCAAACCTGTAGAAAAGAGGGGTAGGGGGCTATTTTCTCAGATCATCTGCACAAAAAACATAGTCAAATGGTAGAAAAGAGAAACATGGAGAGATGGGTTTTTACATTCAACATTAAGTCAGCTTATTCCAGCAATTATACACAGCAGCAGTCCTCAAGTAAAATTTGTTATCAGATTTCAAATGCGACATTTTCCTCTTTCTATTCAAAGCAGTAATTTCCGTCCGGAGGCAACGGGCCTCTTACTATCTTCTCATGTATCCCAGATTCCAGCATTTTACCCTGAAGCTGTGACTTCAGCTTACCTTGGTTTGCAACATAACTGCCTTTCTGTAACATGACTGCAATATTAATCAGCACAAAAAGACCAGTTTTGACTGTGAGTTGTGGAAAAAAAAAATCATCCACCTTTTTTTTTTCTTTTCTCCCTGTCAGTCTTTGGCGCTGCAACCAATATTTACTCATCGGTTGATTGACAAGGAAAATGCAAAGCGTAGGACGGTTATTCACAGAGGCCAAGTAATGGCGCTCTCTCTGTGTTGGAGATGCGAGGTGGGCGACTTAATGAGTAGAAAGACGTGTTGGGCGAGATTCCTGCTTTTGCCTGCCTGAGTGTTGCTGTTGCCCAGCTGGTGGACTGTGGCATGCTGTTAATTAGACCGATGGTTCGGCTCTGTGGCCCGAAGTCTTTGTTAAGACAGGAATCTCTGCCTATATGTCCCATCTATCAATCCATCGCAGCTTTTTCCTCGCCTTATTGACACCCAACAGACAGCATACGGGGGCACACGTTAGCTGCAGTAATGAAACTATATTGCGTCTTAATAAACTTGCAACACTGACTTTGCCCACGAGAGATGAATGGGCCTCCGGATAGCTGGTAAACAATGGATGATTGGGATAATATATGGGAATTAGGCGTGCTTTGCAGTACAGGACATGAGCAGGGGATTTGGAATAATGATATTGATTCATATGCAATTATCACTCTGGTGTAGCATATCCTTTTGGTATACTGCCTCTAGTTGCTGTGAGACCATGCTGTAGCTCACAAATGAAACTAATCTGTTACACATAATTTATTGTTCTTGTGGATGTCATCCCTATATTGACATAATAGCTAAATTTAAGTCTGTGTTGCAGTTGCTCTGGAATTAAATTGCACATGCAATGTTAGAGGGAGGCTGTGTACCAAAGCAAGCAACACAAATACATGACTGCATTTACTTGAAATGGAAAACTAATGATTAATTCCTTATTTCCCTGGATCTGACTCATGCTCCTGAGTACAGAGTTTACCAAGCTGACATTACAGCTTGCCCAAATAGTTTCAGAGAAGGGTCTACAATCGATGTGCAATTAGGGGTGTCTTGTATCAGGCATGATGAATAGTGCTCTCTGCTCTAAGGCTGGGTTATGGACACTTGATCAATCCAGTTTCTGAGGCTGGGGAGATATTGCTCTATTTCAAAGCTGTTCAGTCAAATATATTGATTAACTATTGTGTTGAGGATTGAAAGTCTATTCCAGGATTTGCTTTGAGCAGCAAACCTGCTGTAAAGAGGGGCTATGCTGTAAGCCCACTACCACGTGTTGAATTACGGGCTATATTCATGTTGTTCTATCAGATTTACTTTTCAGCATTTATATTTATTATTTTACTACAGCGCCTTTACTTGCATCATTAAGCGTTTAAATATGCTATCCTTTTCTAAAAGCGCACTCCTCTGAATATTTTACAATCCTCTTCATGCAACGTTAATGATATGCTAAACATAAATAAAGATCCAATAAATCTATTCGTTTAATATTCTTTGACCAAGCGTTTATGAGAAACAATTGTGAAACAAATGCAGCCGTGAAACCGCAATGCTACAAACAGTTGACGTTTTGTGAGCTCCAAACAACATGGCACCTTATGAAGAATGACTCTGGAAATAGATCATCATAACCTTCAGTTACAGGAGCCAATCAACACTTTCTCATCAGGGTACGCCGAATGTAATTAGGGACTGAAGAATTGCCTTGTTTATATCACTGTAAACGCATTGCACCCCAGTTGGAGTGTTATTTACACACTGAAAATAGGCCAGACTGCATTTGTGATCAAGGCTATGTTAATGACGTTCATATTACATGGTGGAAGCATAAATAGAATGTGCTACACCTTCCCCTGGGGGGCTGAGGGAGACCACAACGCTCAAGTTTGGAAATGCAATTTGAGTGCCTGTCTGTCTTCCTTCTCTCAATGAAGGGTTCACTGTCTGGTGAGTGTCATTGCATCTCCCTCCAGCTATGAACTTTTGGATTTGCATTGTCAGGATATCATCCCATGGGACCATCCGGCTGGTTGCTCCCTCAGCAGGAACTTCATCTACCCTTAAATTTTACACCCCGGGGATCTTCTACCAGCTTGACAACCCTCTCTACAGCCTTTATGTTATAATAAGAGTGTGAATCATGTATGGCTGTGAGCAAAGATATGCACTTGGGTATATATAATTACATTGACAAAATGCTTCAGAGGCCTGTCGTTATCAACTCGTTGCTCAGCAGTTGATCATAAATATTAAGAGGTTAGCAATGAGGAAATGAGGATATCTAATAGAAGGAGTGGCAAAACCAAGTGAAGCAGGTGTTTAAGGAGCGTTGTGGTTTAAATTTGATCTGAAACTGGATTAGATGAAGAGAGTTTGAGCAATTAGTATTTTGTGGAAATCATAAAAAAACAACAACACTTGCAAGGCAGTAATAAGCAAGAGCGGCAAGATCCAAAGCAGATTAATTAGTTTTATGCTTCCCGAGACATTTAGCAACTCTATTTCCAGAGTTTTTTATGACTGTGGTATAAAATCAAGTCTTACAGTGGTTCGACTGGTGATTTTGATACTTTGTCACTTTACCTTAGTTACTTTGTAAGGTGAAGCACTCCTAATACATTTGAACCATTTTGGTTAAGCGGAGAACTCACAAATAATCTTGTGCAAATAACGAAATAAAATAAAAATGTCAGGAGTGTAAAGGTGTAAAGAATTACATTTAGCTGTCATAAAATGTTTGAGATTGGAATTGTTCCTTTAGAACCAGTACTGCTCTGACAAGTTGTTAGCACCTGCTGTTGGTACTACATGATTCTCCAGTCTTCGCTGAAATACAGCATCCAGAAAACTCTGCTGCAAGATAATGACTGCCTTCATGGAGGGCCGGAAGAACACAAACTAGCAAGTTGAAATATGTCAAAACAGCCTTTGATTGTAGTCGTTCCCTTAATTTAATTCCAGTTTTACTAAACTACAGCATTCAGAAAGTTTTCTACTGGGAGATCTTAGTCTGATACCAAACCCAGGTAGCATTGTAATGGGCTGCAAACTTTGATCTTCAGTACAAAAAAATGATAAGAGTTCTGTTTAAAAATTCACAGCAGTAAATGTGTGGAGGTTTAAATGAACTGCTATTAAATTTGCTTCTCAAGGGAAGAAATATGGATAGGACTCATATTCTCTGCTTCTACAAAGTGAAGTGTTCATTATTTTCTGTTAAACATCCAAACTAGCGGATTCAAATATATCAAAACACCCATAAGCTCTTAGCATGATGTTAAAATGTCACTCCTGCCTGAATAATAAATAAAATCTTCCTTCCTAAATTCAATCTAAACAGTTGAATGATGACAACATTACTAAAACATCTTGAAGAATAGCAATACATATTTAGTTGAATCAATGAGCCTTGGGAAATTACTGAAATCTAAAGTACTTCAAGTATATGATATTGTAAAACCTAATATCATATAAAAGTGTATTATGGTGAAATGTGTCAAACATTGAAATGCTCAGATTCATTTATAAACCTCTATCTCTTTTCAGACCTTTCACCATTAAACTCGAACATAACAGACAAAATCTGGTAGTTTCCCCCCCCCCTTTTTTTTTTTTTTTTTTTTTTCAAAATCCACCCATTCACAAACACAAACATGCTATTTTCAAACACACGCTGACAAACATGACAGTATGTTGTTTTCTTGTCCACAGATTTTTTTTATCTTCTTTTTATCTTTATCAACAACAGATTATGTACAGACATATGTTATGGGCCACTGATAATCCTCAGTGGGAAGCTGACGCAGGACAGTAAGTGAGTGTGAAAAAAAAATTAAATCTTCTAAAAGACAGTAAGAGTTTAAAAATATTGGCAATAAATGTTCCACAGACCAAATGACCTGTTATTGTGCTTGAAATGGAATCCATCATTGTTTTGGGAGAAAGTAGTTGCATGCACAATATGTGTTCTTTAACACCCAAATACATCGCAGAGGAAACGACATATAGTGTCCTAGATTAAGGGCCATTTAAACAGAGCTTCACAATCATTTCCGAGGAAAGTACACAGTAAAAGTACAACAACAGACTTTTGATAGAGCTTGTTAATGGCAGATCCTTTCAGATATTACACCACAGATTTGACCATGATGAAAATCTCTTGCACAGTAAAATTAGGGGTTATTGCTGATTTGAAAAAGAAACAACAAAATAAACAAACAAACAAACACATTCACACATTTGATTCAGTATTGAGTAATTCCCCTGTCATGTTGTAGTAGTCAGGGTTCAGCTGGGGCAGACTCATCCCTTGGTGCGCACTTGCTATGGCAAATTTGCATATAGTCTCTGAGTGTGAGCTGAACACAAGAAATGGGTGCAGGCATGACGAAATATGGGATTTCCTCTCGCTGTTTGTGCTCTACAGGGTTTTTTTTTGTCACAGGTACACACACCAGAGAGAGTAGTGGTGCACCAAGGTGAGATTTGTCCTTGAAGAGGATTCCTGTCAGTGGTAGGATTGAGCTTGATTTATGGGGGCCATAACTGAGCGGCGGAAAGGACAGGTGGAGCTCGGGCTCCTTCGCTCAGCCAGCCCCAGGTAATGGCTAATTACATCTTTATCTCCCTGTGGTCTGGCAGAACAAGAACTGACTTACAGCCACAGCCAGAGACCGACATGGATCCAAATCATTTATCTAGATTGCCGGCAGAGGACACACCATGACAAGCGGACAGATGTGATGTAAATGTGTGTTTGATGCAGTTAAAAGCATGACAGAAAGAGTCAAATACATAAACTGTTACAAATTATAAATTACATCACCAGCCACCGCTTCAGGACCTGATCGAAATGACCCCCTCGAACTGTTTCAAATGTGATTTTAAAAAGCTTGCCATGGCAAAATAGACCACATCACTTCAAAAACTTTACACCTTTTTTTGTTCTGTTTTTTTTTTCTTTTATCTTCATTGAAGTTGTTCGACGTGTGCGAGCAAAGTAGAAAACGTTACTTTTTTTTCCCCACGCACAACTCATTGCCATCGTGTTTTGTTCATTTTTTCCTCTCCTTACATGGAATTACTATTCATAGTTATTCAAATACTTATTAACATCATCATCGTCTTCATCAGTAGTAGTAGTAGTATTAACACCAAAAAAGTAAAAGCAGTAAAAGCAGGTAACCTTGCAGAGAAAAAACAGACACAGTGCAGGGAGGGAGCCGGGGCGAATGGACTCACAACAGGAACATCTCTAACCAGTACATGCTATCAACAAGCGACAAAGAGGATGGAGCAGCAACAGCTTTGAAACAGAAGATATTATTTGTCAATAGACAGTCTCTTGCTGCTTCAGAAGACTTACGTGTCGTAGAGGCTTACTGGAGATCTTATGGAGGCGACCTGAAGTCACCAGCATGGCCTCTGTGCTGCGTGTATTTACAGTGGAGGGATGAAAAGCAGGTGACGATGGTTGGTAGGATCGACGCACAGCTGAGAACACTAGCAATATGAAGGGCAACTAGACGAAGCACTTTAAACAGATAGGCAAGGAGGAGGGTGGAGGGACTTAAAAAGGTCTGGGTAGTGAGGGCTACATGCGAAAACTTAGTATAAACCTCCCCAAATTACATAAAGGGGACTGGCGCCATCACCACCCATCCTTTTTTTAATATATTTTGACATCATTCACAGCAGCTTCACTGCTACACTGGTAAAATAAAAGTAAGAATAATAATAAAAAAAAACATACATGTGTCTCCACTTGGTTTAAGTGTGTGATCATAGGGTGAAACTTCACATGACTGCCAGTATCACATTATATCATTTCCATAAATACCCACCAAAATATTGTGATTTCATGTATTATTTCCATAAGGCAAACATTGTAGGTCAGTCAATAGTCTGTGTTTTATATTACATAAATGACCGTACAGTTGTTAGATTATCTATTTTCTCGTTTGTCGCCGTCATCGTTAATATACACTCTCTATGAGCTTCACCTCAGTGGGAGTAAGGGGGGAAAAGCAAAAGGCGAAAAGGGGAAATACCAAGTCAGACAAGGCGAAAAGGACAAATCGTATGCATGACAGAGAAACAGAAGAAAGAGATATTGTGACTAAGTTGAATTCATAACTAAACAGAGGGATACAGGGGAGGGACTTTCCAGGGAGTAGTTGTGTTTAATGCAGTGATTCAATGGCTCCTGAAATAATGCATATTCTTTTTGTTCACAGTGATGGGTTCGTAATTAAAGAATTTCATTTCCGTTTTCCTTCCTTTGAGAGAGGGGAGAGAGTGAGACAGAGGGAGCAGAGGAAGAAATGGGGCTTGGTGTTTGAGGATGATTCCAGCAAACAGGGCTTCACACTTTCACCAGAAGAACAGCAGAGAGGGAAACCCAAACGCACAGGCTGGCACTCATCCCTGCATGTAAACCAGCTCCTCGCCCCTGGAGGGCTCCTGGTCCTGGACAGAGAAATAGGAGATTGGAAAAGAGAGCCAGGAGACGGGTGAGGGAGAAAGGAAAAAAAAAAAAGAGGTACATTTACTATCACTTACAACATGAGTTCAGTAAGATCAGTAACTCTTACATCCATCACAATTTAGATCTAGATTCTGAGATTTTTCCACACATGACTAAATTCATATCGATTTGTAATCTGATTTATGGCAAAAACATATTTCTCTGGCTGTTGACTGTGTGCTGATTTATTAAATGATAAAATCAGGTATCCAGTATGCTCTCTGGATGTGTCGCTGACTGAAACCTGCCAATTAAACCTAAGAATTTTCATGCACTTGCAACATAAAAATAAATGAATATTTCTATCCTGTTTGACTACAAATAGCTAGTTTGCATACATTTTATTCTACATGTTGAGAAGTGCAGGTTTCACAGCAAAAACTCCACCCATCACTCAAATTCCTCCCATAAAAAGCTCAATACCAATGTCCTAGTAATTTTTACATGTTGCTTTACTACATGACATTTCATAACCATGATAAGGCATGGCAGTCATTAATTTCACTTTGATGCATCTGTGTTAGACGGAGATGAAAAAGGTGACCTTAATGTCCTGGTCTAATAACCAGAACATGCTGAATTCCCTGTCATAAACTTGTCATTTTGACTCATCAAGCAACATTCATTTGGCATCTGTCAAAAAATAACGACATTGATTGCGCTGTGGCAATTTTAGTTATCCCAGTGAGGCGTTGTTACACCGTGTCCATAACAGTGCCACATCAACCAAAGGCCATCAGAGTAAATACAAAAAAGCTCTTTTCAAATATACTTTTTTTTATTTGAGGGAGACATGTATTCATGCCGTCCTGGTGCTGTGAGAATACATAATTCAATCATGAATTAGCTGTTGACAACCTTTGTAGGAGTTTAAAGTTTAAATCTGGCCACCAAGACCAGAATACTGACTGCTTTAAAATATAGATAGAATACTTAATAAATAGAACGTGTCTGACAACACAAAGGAAGCTGAAGATCTCAAAAAGCAACACATTAATCTAAAGTCTCTGTGATCACTCTGTCGAATGTCAATGTGTGCTGTTATCAACAGCCAGGAGGAAATATGGCACAGTGATTAGCCTTCTCAGAAGTGGCGGCCAAGGCCTCGTTTATGTTCACAAACAAAGATCGACTTATAAAGAACACTTTTTAACCTTACTTGTCTCAATTAAAGGCGACTCTATACAAAATATGTTACAGTTTTTTCACAAAATAATTCTTAGATAATGAGATTTTAGTTTGGTCTGAGCTCCTTTCAGAATGAGCTGATTCAGTGGCTCTTGCCAGACAAAACACTTGTCTTTTCCAGCAGTCATTGTACCGCACACAGTGGTAAAACCAGCTGAGCAAACATGCTCAAGCTCCACTTGGGTTGCTAAGTAACAGGCTGGACTCAGCTGGAATTTCTAGGTAACAGCATAAGATCAGTCAGTTGTGACTCAACAATTAAGAGATTTTTGAAATAGGTAATTTTCCAGAGGTCAAAAAAAGTAATAGGTTCCCTTTTATGCCAGTGTTCATGAATCATCATTATTACTGAAGTAACTGAAGAGAAATGGCATCCAAGAGTGATTTTCAATACAAAAAGTTAACAGAACATAAACAATTTTTAATCACAGTTACTTATATTTTACCCTGTCAATCTTAGTCTGGTTTCCCAAAATGAACATCTGGCAGACTTAAATATTCTGTACTCTTCTTGGTGTACTGTAATTTGTCATATGTCTCATTTTTTCTAAATATGAGGCTTGTCTACATATTTTTTAGTCTGCATTATTAAACTTACAACTAAATCCTGATTTTGTATCCTCCTTTTATGAGTGATTTTACTCATAAATTGAGACAGTAACATGTTATGTGAAAGTAAGCCTTGGGGAGACTTACTTTCCAAGGCTTGTTAGCCAGCAGCTGAATCTGATTCTCTGCATCTCTTTCCTCGTGAATGTATGTCACTGTGTGATTCAGAATAAATTAACATCCAATCATCAACTGATGTTTATTTATATCATTGTGCCAAAAAAGAAATAGTTGTGTCGAAATTTTAACAGTCCATTTGATCTTTTGTCAGATTAATAAGTGGATCCAAACTGTTCAAACTTCCTTTCTTTAATAATTGGGCGTCAGTTTAGGTCAGCAATCATCATTTGGGTAAACAAGCCGATTCCATCCTGCTCAGAAGTGTTCAGTAATTAAATGCATTGCACACAATCTAATGCAGAAATGATTTTCGTTTCTGCTCAGAAGAGATTAATGATGGCGGTGTCTTGGTTCACAGTATGTGATCAATGCTGAGTCAGATTTTGACATAGAGCAAAAACACCACCAAAAAACCCCCAAAATATAAAAAGAATGAAAACAAAAACAAAAACAAAAAACAAGCAGCTGACCACTTAAACACTGTTTAACTGATTAAACTTTACCTTTAATAACACAAAGTTACCTACTTTTTAAAGTGCAATCAGTAATACTTTTATAAATGTATATCAGTAATGATTTCTTGGTTAATGTCAAGTTGTCATAACAAAGACATTTTGAATGATGTCAACTTTGTATTAAAAGTGTCATAATTTACCGAATGTCGCTTTATGACAACAGTCAAATCTTCATGAAGGCTTATTGATGTTCATGACATGTGGTTATGACAGTGTCATGTCAGTTTTATTCACCCCCCTTCAAATAAAGTGTTGCCAAGACTTTAAATTCACAGACAGGCAAATTTTGCATTTGGGAAATCCTGATGTTCATAACCAGACTATGGCTACATGTAGGTAAAGGAAACCGTGACTCTTATCAAATTCACTGATGTTGGTGCTGTTATTTAAGTGGCATTACTCCAATCTTTATTCAATTAAACTTTTCAAGAAATAATTGAGAAAATCAATGTCTAGGAGGTGTCTAAGATAACTAAGCAAGCATTAAAAAATACTAAGTACTTAGAGAAGCTAAAGTTAAAAGAGAGCATACAAAAGAAATTACAACATCTCAAACAAATATTTTGGTCTCTGTCTGTGGCTTAAGATGAAGGATCTATTGTAACCCTGAGAGTCTTCACACAAAGCCACTGTTTAGTAGGCGTATTTCTCTAGAAAAACAAGTCATTATTTTTTATGTCACTAGTAAGCAGTAACATGTTTTTTTGAACCAGAGGTGTGGATAACACTTAAAGGGCTAAGCTGCAAACCTTTAATTAACCTTTTGTATTCATATTGTCGCTTGTTTTACAGTTTACAGAGATAAAAGCAGGCGATTTATGCTGTAGTGTATGAGTGTAAAGTGAAAGCAAGCAGCGACTGCCAATGGTCTATGTAATGGACTCATCGGCAGAGAGAGTAATTACAATAATGTGCCATGATTGAGGGGTTGCTGGTGTTGAAATATTGCATTTGGTACCTTTAAAATGGTGAACAAAGAGGTATAGTAGCAGACAAATTAGGTCAGGTGAGGTATAGTCAGTTAGGCTCTGAATGTGAACAAAGAAAACACAAAAGGATTCAGATTATGGTCCATTGCTGGTTGAGGAAAGAAGTGGGTTTGTTGTGTTCTAATGATAGCAGGAGAAGATTAGGAAAGAAAAAGGAGGCAGAAGGACAGATGATGGAGAGATAGGCTGACAGAAGTGACTGTGGCGGTGAAAAAGAGAGCAGAAAGATGTATGGGTCTGGCAGAGGAGTGAGTCATTGAAGGGAGACTGGACGAGATAATGGGGAAAGGAATGGAAGAAGAAAAGGGATAGATGAAGGACTCACTTAAGATGGTAATGCCAAACGCACTAAAGGGAGGGTGATGGGAAATGGAAGGGTAGGAAATCGCTCATTGGGGACGGTTAATGTGAATCGGGCTCTGAGAGAAATGACAACTTCTCGGGTAACAGGACAGAACAGAGCGACAGTCTGCATGTACAGGCGGGTGTGCGATGGTAGGGGAGAGCATGAGTGCACAGAAAGAGAAAGAGGCTGTAATATAGGCAAGCAAAGCTTTAATGGGGCGGAGAATAACGTAAATGGGAAGAAGGAAGGAGTGTAAGGGCTCAGTGAAGGCTGTGCAGTGTGCAGAGCAAAAACAGATTTGGAATATTTTTGCAGCAGACAGTCCTGTCTAACTCCGGATAGTCACAAAAGATAAATGTGAACATATTTGGCAAAAAAAAAATAAATAAATAAATAATCGATGCACTTGCACAACTAGGTTTGTGAGATGTGTGTGATAACTTACGAAACAGCAGCATACTGGCGTTGGAGGAACCCAGACGGTTTGAGGCGAAGCAAGTGTAGTTGCCAAAATGTTTCTCTGTCACATTGGTGAACAGCAACAGCGAGCGCGTCTTCTCGTTTTTGATCCGTAAGGTGTTGTCATTCTCTACTGGCCTGGGTTGTGTGTGCAAAAGCAAAGAAGAAAAGGGAAGAAACAGAACGATTGAGTCCTTTTTAGAGAAATGGAAAGAAAACCCAGCATAATATCACACCTCCTGACTCAGTCTGCTGAGAAGAATACATTACTGTGTTATTTGACAGTTTAGCAGCATAGTCTCTAGTAATTGTCTTACTATGTAACAACATTTGAACTCTCACTGTGTTTAAACAACAAATGCTTTGTAAATAAGTCTATTATACAGCATTTTCAGACAAAAGCCTAATTTCTATTCGCGCATAATTGTCTAACAGATACCAAATAACACAAGTTTATGTCTGTTGTTTCATTCCATTCTATTGAATATGATAGAACAACAGTTTGTTTAAGATTGATGATGCCTGTGACAATCAAGACTTTTGCTGCCTATTCTCCTCGTTAAGGCTACACAACATATAGTGCAGTGGTCCTTAACCTTTTTTGAGGTACCGAACCTACCAGTTTCATATGCGTATTCACTGAACCCTTCTGCAGTGATAAATAAAATATGATTCCCCTCCCCCAAATTCAAGACATAGGGGTGAACCAATATCTTTTAAGATCACTAAGTCTTCTTAAAAGGTAGAGTCTCTGAGAACAGTTCTTCAAAATATAGTCAGTGTTTTCAGCAAAGTTGAGCTGACTGTCCAGGAACGACCAAGGTATTTAAAATTTGCCAGAGTTTCAACAGGTTGGCCATAGAGAGAAACTTTACGGTCTTGTTTAGATCATTTAATTCGCTCTACATTCTTAAGAGAATGAAAAATGTAACGTGATCTTCTGCAGCAAGTGATGGCAAAGCGGGGCGTCATCACGACTTTACACAAGTGTCTTTACCTCCGCCGAACCCCTGAGACAGACTCATCGAACCCCTAGGGTTCGATCGAACCCACGTTAAGAACCACTGACATAGTGTGAATACATTGCCAACACATTGCAATTTTCACATAACAAAGGAGTGTTTAGAGTGCAATAACTAATATTCAGCCAGTTGGACAGAATTTCATAGCACCGGACACAAATGACAAATCATTCAAAATGCTAAAAGTTCAACACAGTCGGATACACAGAGGAGAATAAGAGAAAAAAATAATTGCAATATTTGTCATTGCAATATTTATCATTATTTTCTCCATCACAGCAGTTTCTAATCTTGTTTAGCTCTTCGGTGTATTATGTTCTTGTCCAGTCTTGTCAGTCATAGTTCTGGTTGTTTTTTTTACCGGTAGGACTGTAAATATGACCAAGTTTAGAAAAGTCATTATTTTTCTTGCAATTTCCTAATTTATGAAGAGCTTTGCCTCAGCTGAAAGGCATATTTTCTTTTCTTACCCATTTTGAAAAGAGGCACTCATGGGAGATTTTGTTATCGACTGTTTACAAGTTTAATTTGAAGCAAATTAGATGTAACGTGGAACTAATGAGCACAAATAAGGATGAGTAGCTTAAGCATATTATTCTTTGCTTCAGACAGATAACACTCAGAGGTGAAGTGCAGGGGAGAGTATTTTCAGAACTGACTCAGAAGTGAGCCAAGAACAAGCGCCGATGGCAAAACACACTGTGGTTCATTTTGCCCTTAAAGTCAAAAGTTGGATCTCAGAATAACATCAAAACTTGTTGCATGTCTTAACTTAGAGGATTTACAAATTGTTCTACTGCATGATCAGGCAGTTTTATTTTTTAGCAATACAAGCTAAGACCAAGGTTTTTTATTACACAAACCAGCTTTTCTGACCCTGGTTAAGAAAAACATCCTCACAGCATGATGATCCCACCACTGTGTTACACTGTGAGGGTGGTTCATTCAGGATGACATGCTGTGTTATGTCCCTGCCATACAAAGCATTTTGTATAAACACCATGAGCAACACCTTTCTCCATATTTACTATGGGCCTGAGGCAGCTTCCGGTAAATTTTAGCCAGGACTTCCAGGCTGAATACATCACAAATACACTTGTTTTTTTGAAGGCAGCATATTCATTTATCTTGATTAATTGTTCTATGCTATTTTATCTTAATCTATCACATGAAATAAGGTTGTATTGTGTCAAAATATGTGAGAAAGGTCAAGGAGTATGAATACTTTTCCATCTAATGGTACTTTTGGCAGCATAGAGACATTTTTTTCTTAATTAATTCTCTTTTGTTTTATTTCCAGGCCGTTGGCCATGTACATGTGGCTTCATAGACTTTGACTGGAGTGTCATACACAGCAATAAGATTACTGTCTGAAAATGCACAGGCAGTTTCATTTTAAAGCATTTTTAAAGCAAAAAACAGAAATAAAAAAACTAGATAACTTAATAAATATTACTCAAGGGACACTGCGTTGCATGTTTTATTTGTTTTCTTGATTTAGCACACCAGATTAACAGGCTTTTACTGAATTGCAATCGTCTGCACTCAGTATTTTAAAGCAGAGAAACAAATAAAACACGCAGTGCAAAATGAAATAAGGTGTAGGGCGGGGAAACACTGACCTAAGATATGTGTCTAATAGGAAGTCTTGAAAATAACTGCTTGTTTTGAAATATAAAACGTCACAGAAGATTCCAAAATCTGTTCTTGTGCTTTGGTATTTGGTAACAAATGATTATGAGGAAATTTTGAAAAAAACAAAAAACAAAAATATTGTATTGCTGCAAATTGTTATGTGGTTATATGTGTTGTTTTACTTCTACAATATTTAAAAAAAAGACAGCTGCTGTAATCACTGCATTTTTCTGGGATTTTTTTCTGAGAGAAACCACACAGCATGAATAAAAAAACCCACACAAAATCAAAACAAACCAAAAAATAGGAGAACTACTAAGCTTTTAGACCTTCTTGATACTCAAGTTTTATATAAATGCTACAGTTTTGCTAAATATCTCACATCATGAATACAAATTTCTTCTCAAGCTTAACTTTCAAACTGAGCCTCTCAAAATCCTGTTTACTTACAAGGTGACCAAATCAGAGCTGAGTCAGCTTGATATCTCAGTTCACCAAAGTTTAGGTTGAATTATAGAGATAAGCATTCCTTTCAATTACTAACTCTGTGATTTTATCAAAACAACCAATTCTCATGAGAATCAACACGTATCTGGTAGAAATTAGACTATTACTCAAAGTTAATGAAGTCTATAGTGTTGTACCAACTCGTATAACTCCTTTAACTGTGCATACCTAATTTACTCTCTTCTTGTCTCTCAATCAGAGTAAACAATGCACTCACATTTTTTAATGTCACTTTTTCTGTCATTATTAAGCAGGGAATTGTTGTGGCTCCTCAACCCATCATTCTAACCCTCTGAGAAATTTGATGCCTAAAAGATGTTTCACAGAAATCCATAATGGCTTATTTGCATTTAGATATTGAGTTAAGATGGAATGCATTATATCCTGGCAGCATCACAAACAAACTTTATTTTTCTGAGCGTTCATCCTATTAAAGTTCTATGTGTCACCAGTTTGTTTCTACACTATTTTAGCCACAAGTGTTGCAAAAGGCCATTGAAGAAAACTATTCAAACATATTGGTGCTGTCTTAACGACATGTGGGGACGTAACTGTCTTACATTTAATGTAAGACAGTTACATTATCTATTGTAAGCTTTTCTTAATAACCTTCTAATAATCCCAACTATTTGTTATTGCCAGGACCTTAATATATTAACATTTAGTTAATAACATTAGTACAATTCTTTCTTCAATTTGCATGTAATAAAAGAGTAATTAATGAACTGTCCAAATACTGCAGTGTAATATGGTTGCATAGACATTGTAGCTATACATTATCAATTGAAGTTAAGCATTAAGAACTCAGCATTTTTCCGACATTGACAAACATAAATCTGAAAAGATTCACCATTGAATGAAGTTGTGGAGAAGTTTAAAGCAGGATTATCTTGAAAAGCACCACCACTTTTAATATATCAGAGTACTGTTCAGTGCATCATCTCAATATGAAAAGATTTTGAAACAGCTACAATCAAGACACGACCATTCTGACGGGTTGGAACAAGAAAAGCTGTAATCGGAAAAGCATGCCCATGGTTACACCGGAGGAGCTGCAGAGATTTTCAGCTAAAGAGGGAGAATCTGCCAATAGGTTGACCTTTAGCTACGTCTTTTTCAAATTTGGCTTCTATTTATCTGTATCTGTGAGAAGTACCATGTTCTTGAGCGAAAGTCATAAGAAATCATATTTACCACAAGCTGCGTAGAAGACATGGAGCAGGAAGGGGCTCTGAATACGTGAGACAAAAAAGTTCCCTTGTTGGCGTACAGGCAAAATGTTTTGTGTGGTAGAAAACTAACCTTTCGAGTGCAAGCAAAATATATGTTTGTTAATACATTTTTTATAACAGATGTAAAATATGAATCAGTGTCACCACAAGAAAGATATTTCAGAAAATCAGACGTGTCAAAACGTAGATTAGGTTATGAGGAGTATTTATCAAATTGCATCCATAGAGACTCTAAAAGGTTTAATAGTGGTTTCTTATGGTCATGGGGAAATCATTTCAACAACCCTTATCTATTTGCTCTGTAACCTTTGGTGGTCTTACCTATGATCGTCTCTGTACCACTCAAATGTAGCTGGTGGGACTGCCATTGCATCACACCTCAAGATGGCTGTCTTCCCTAGATTTGCAGGCATGTTCTTCATGTCTGTGATCATCGGAGGGTCTGGTGAAAAAAAAATAAAAAATGGAAAATTAAAATCAGCAAGAGATAATTCAGTAATTAGTGCACACCACATTTTACTGAATAATCAAGCCATCTGATGGGGGTTGCATACAAGGTTGCAAAATGCCCACAGAGAACGAAATTAAAATGTGTAGAGACTAATGCATTCACACCATTAACATATATTATTAATACATAATTATTCACATGAGGTTGAGCTGGATTATGACCACTGGGCCTTTGTGTCCTGCAAACAGAGTGGTACTTACAGTTTACCGTGACTCTGACCTTCTGCTGGTCAGGTGGAGCCACGCCGTTGTGGGTGATGCATTTGTAGTCCTCAGCCTGCTGCCTCTTGATCTCCGTGATATCCAAGAACTCCCCCTCACTCACTAGTCCATCTAATTACAGAAAGGGTAAAGTCAAAGGTCACAATACATCAAGTGCAAGGCGACTCGGTCTGCAGATTTACGGCTCACTACTCGAAGCACAGCGCACGCCCTTCCAGCTTTAGACAGTTTAAGAGCATGCAGAAGGCCAACACACAAATAACTGCAAATGAAGCATCATTCAATTCTGCCGGGGAATATTGATGTAGAAAGATGGGGGATGTGGTGGAAATCAATATCATGATAATTAAAGCTGTAATGGCATGATGAAACGGATGATAATGAATTTATCAACAGACACTAATGAAACATTTGTAATGAAGAAAAATTGATCATATTGCAGTTTTTGCCAGCGGCCGGTTCGACAGCGACAGAAAATAACTGCACTAGTTCATGTAGAGAAAACTAACACCCTCTGACGTACGCGGCACTATTACTTTTGAAATGCCAGGGGAACTTGGACACTTTTCAACAAACAACTGGATGAGCCGGGGTGTAATAGCTAATTTGCCACATTACATGGTGAGAAGAATATTTGGCGGTTGTTTGATGTTGACAAACTCCCAGGTGTAGCTAAAACCAAATTAGTCAGTCTAGCGCTTTTCCTCGGGCGACGAACATCTCTTCAGAGGTGGAGAGTCGAGGGAATAGACTGCAAGTTATTGCTCCTTCATGTGGGGGGAATTGATGTTATTGGCTTGAGAGTGACAGAGACAGAGACAGGAAAAAAACAAAGGACGAGACTGACGGTGCACTGGTTCCATCCAGTCAGCCTCAGCAGCCAGCTGTCTCTTAGCCCTTAAAACCATCAGGCCTATTTTTTCTTCCTCTTTAACCAATTAAAGAAGCCAGATTGTGTAACACAACATAACATACAACCTCACAGTTAACAAGGAAATCCAGCTATTAATTTGCTATTTACTTTTCCATTTGAACCCTCCTCTAAGGAATACAAACAAACAAAAAAATCCCACCGACCTATTGTCAGTCTTAGACCTTTAGCTCCAATCATGAACTCTGCAGCAGGAAATTTAAGAACAACACTGACACACAAACACCAAAAAGACACTAAACGCTACAATTATTCCTGTCAGAGATTAGCGCTGCGCTTCTAATTGAAGATTATGCTGGAGGATTATTAGTGAGGCTACTGAGCTGGAGACGATCCATCGTGGCTGAGCGGAGAACGCCGACACTATGACGACTGCATGTGCCACCCAAGAGATGGCAGGCAGACGCTAAGTGTTGCGGTCGAGTGGTTGCAATGTTATTCACTCATTCCATTAGTGAACAAAGCACACCGCAGGTCCCATGTGACATCTTTTTTATGCAGGCAAAAACAGTACAAAAAGTCAGTACACTTTTAAAATGGCAAAAATACATATATATGACAAGCCAAATCATTGCACAGCATCTTTCTTCCTTTAATGCAGAGGTTCCCAAACTGTGGGGCGCGCCCCTAGGGTGGGCGCCGTGCCATTGCAGGGGAGCGCGGGCAGCGTCTGGATGAAAACCCCCCCAAAAAAGATGAACGCTGTATGCGCTGGGTTTTTACCTTAGAATGGCCAACTATCTGTTATTCCTATGTCAATTTGATACAGTAGGGGCTTCCACACTTCCCATATCTGTGTCCTCTGTCACTTTTATCAGCAGTTAAAACTGTTTAATCCATTGTTAACATGTGGTACCCTGTTTTTCCGAGCCGCCTTTAAACGCAACATGAGCTCTACGACACTTGCGCTGGGTTTAGACCTTTGCAGCAGTGAAGAAGACCTGCTGCTGCTGTGCGGAGCTATGCAGGTGTGTTGGGATCAAGGCAGCAAACCGCAAAGAACTTTTCACAGTTTTCCCTCCAAACTAACTGATTGAGTTGAGTAAAGCTGTTGGATGCAGATGAAGTTAGCTAAAAGATGACTAGCTACCTACTCTCAATACAGCACCCTAAGCTTAACAAGTAGCCTGTAGGCTACTGATGTTGTTGTCTATGTTCAGTTACGTACATTCATTTTGCCCCCATCCCTCACACTCGTCGTTTCAATAGGGAGGCCCAAAAAATGTTTGGAAACCTCTGGGGGGGGGGCGGGGGACGCAGAAGAAAAGTTTGGGAACCACTGCTTTAATGTGACCTATAACCTATGCAATTCAGCTCAAAACTTTTAAGAACCTAGTGATCTAAAGTGAGATAAGCAGAAAAGATGTCCTCGAATTCTGGCAAATCTGAAGACTTTTTGCAATGTCTAGACAAATATGCCAAGATGTGTTATTCTCATTGACTCCTACTGGAGAAAAGGCTATTGTGTTAACAGTAAACGGTTATTGAAAAAGTAGGAGCTTAAATGTGTTCATATTAACGCAACCACTTTGGTTTAGTTCTTCAGTTGTTAGTCTTCAACCCAATAAATGTCACTGTTCTTATTAGAGACATTATAGTTTAAAAAGGTTGGTAATTATTCATTCTCTTAATTACTGTCACATTTAGAAAACTAGTAAACAAATAAATCTGGCATTTTAACAGGGCCATGAAGATTTTTCTGACTCACTGTAAACTGACAACATTAACAGAGGAGTTGTAAGAAATAAAGATGACAAATTAAATGACACATTGAAGTAAACAATGCTAAATTTTTACATTGCTGACAAAAAGACCAATAATATGCAACGCTTGGAAGAAGACGCAGAGAGGTGAGTAGGATGGGGAAAAAAAGCCACACAGAGGAGAACGGTAACGTGTCAAGTTGGGTTTTTGATATGCTTGGTCTTTTTTTACTGACAATTCATCGACAGCTCCTACAGACTGTATGATGTAATATGACAGCCCCTCTCTTGCTCCATCCCCTGAGATCTGCGAACATGCCTTGCACACTTCTTTGCACTTTGGCGGGTGATCATATCTTAGCAGACGGCCTCTGGCACTCCTACAATGGTCAGTAAAATACAGCTCCATCAACCACTTAAGGCTTTTGAAGGAGCCTAACTCCTGACCACCAGAGATAATTGGATTCCACCTTGGAGGAGAGGGAAAGTGAGGAGTGCGAATGAACAAAAATGGGGGAAAGGATCAGGTCGCTGGGCTTTTCCCAGCAGTGAAATGGTGCTCTATTTTTCAACGGCATTGAGAGTCTGAGTGGATCTTCAGGGTGCTTGATTTCTGGGTTTCTGTGATCCGTTTCCATTACAAAAACTACAGTGATGGCAAAGAGGATTGTAGTTAGGCTGAAAAAGAGAATAATCCATTGACTAAAATACATTTTATTAGAAACTCTTGAAAGGAAGGACTTGTGTTTGCTTGTTTTAGTGAACAATTTGGTGATTGCTACTACAGTGCTGACCTGATTTATTGGGTCTAGTGTAAATTAATCATCGGTAAATAAGGTTTTGATTGCAAAAATATAAGCTTACACTAAAAACTTTCAGAAAAACCCAACCTTTCATTTGAGCACACTTATTTGGTGGGGGTAAAACTTCAACTCTTTATTAAAAAACTCACTGCTGACCTCATCATTAGCACCCAGACTGTCAATACTTTGGATACTCAATTTCTGCAAGCCAGACACAGGTCAGTTCTTTGCAAAATAGTGACTTTGAACAGTTTAAAAAAGAGAGAGTTATGTTTGACAATTTCTTTTTGCACAACCTTTCTAGCTCATAAGGAGCCCTGAGTCCCAACAGGATTTAATCTGGTCTCTGACCCTAATCCTACCCCTACTGACCATGGAAGCAGTTTGATTTTGTTGTTTGGTTATCAACTGCTGCTTTGGCAAATGTTTTCTATCAATATTGTATTGATACAAAATTATGACTTAATCTCAGTTTTCTGCCAGAGGTTGCCAGATTTTAATTAAAAATGTTGCATTTCCAAGAAACCACAGTATCATATCTAACAAGGTTAATAGAACATTTAAAAGATGAAAAAGCCCATCATGGCTCCTCTGCCATAATTCACAGTAGGTGGGTCTTTAATAAAAGATATATGGCATTACCTTGTATATTGGATATAATTATGTGAAGCCCAGATATGGGCCACCTGCCTTGAACTTATGATGTCTGCAGCAAAGTTTAGAAAACTTTCAACTTTAAAAAGCATCAAGTAAATTTACTTCAGTTAAATCTATTTTTAAAAGTATTGACAGTCTATAAAAAGTGTACTTGGATTAAAAGGTGAATTTTCAAATGTGACAATTGCCACTGTATTTCAGTAATTTAGCTAAATAGGATTTTTTAAAAAACTACTTAAAATGTTTAGGAACATGTTCTTACTAATAATTTCATCAAAACAATTAAATTAGGTAAGGATTGGTAAATTGACTTGTTGATTAATGTTCTGCAGACTGATTTGGGGACTTTAGCTGCCTTTTAAGAACATTTATCATTATCACTGTAATAAACTGAGAGCTGAAATTCATCACTTAGATTGATTAGGGAACAGTAATCAAGATACATCATTGTCTCAGCTGAAAATAATTGCTCTAGCAAAAATGAGAGGGAAGCAGTCTCGGTCTGCACCTTTGCAGAGTTGACTTATGAAAAACTTGCTGCAGAAGATTTTTGGTACATTATGTATTAAAATATTTGAAAAATAGTGTGCTGAGACCAAGCTGGAGGCAATTTATTCCCTTGATAAAAACAAAGTTTTACAAAGCCATAACTCTTGTTTGGAAGTTTTGGTAAAAACACTTATGACTGTAAATTATTTATCAGTTGTGCATCGGACCTATAAATTCTTGTATGTGTTGTCACCACATTTTAATTCAGATTTAGATTCAGAAAACGGTATTCAGACCCAGTTATAGAAACTCAAAAGATATTTATGTAAAACTGAAGAAACAAATGCTGTTAATTGGAGTCTATAACAACAATAATCATAAATAACAACGATTAATATACAAAAAAACAGAAAGCAGATGAAGCAAACAGGCAAGCCGGATGAGCCTCCTTTTAGGATAAGAGAGTACATGCACAGTTTTTATTTTTTCAGAAAAAAACATGAAAATACAGTTAAATATTTGCAAATTTGCAACAAAAGGACACAGCATTAAGTGTCTAACTGCTATCATGATAACAAAAAGCCCCTATTTATATTAAGCTTTACATATTTTGTCATGCAGACGGAGTCAGTCCCAGGAGACACCAGCAACAAAACAAAATGCCAATAACCGTCTTTCCACTGATCTTAATGCCAACAAAAATATGTCCAATATTAATCTGCACTTGTTTGGCTGTCCAATACAAGCAGTGACACATTTGGCCTGTAAAAACAACTTGTGTTTTATCACAAATCCTTTTTGAACAGTAAACAAGATTTTACCTGAGGTAATTACCCGCAGTTCAAAGTGCGCTGACGTACTGAGGTTACTAGTGGAAACCATGATGGGTTTTATAACTCAAGACAAACAAACAAGTGTGTAAGTACCAGTGATAAAGCAAAATATAAAAGAGGGTCAGGCATCAACACCAACACTGTTCCAAAGTAAAGAGCAATACACTTGTCCCACATCTGCTGCCATGAACAGAGAGGCTGGTAAATGCTGATCTGTTTTACACAGGTTATATGAGGCCCAGTTCAGGGAAGAACCTCAACTCGTTGATGATTACTGTATCCCACTCCTGCCATTCTTGCAGGAAAGAGTTGATTTCATTTTAAGTGCAAAAAAGTCTCTCATGTCTATGAGCTTTTTGTGCTTCCTTGAGATCTCTTGGCTGCTTTTCTTGTCAACATTTCACCACATTTGCATATGAACTTTGAAATTCACATGCTTGATTTAGAAGGGAGATTTTTCTTTTGGTAGCTTCTCAAAGAAAATTCAAGTTGGTGTAGATGAATGAAAGCTAGCCCCCAGGCAAAAATCTTCTGAAATGTCTTTTGTGATGAAAAAGGAAACTTTGGTTATTTTTTAACTATTTCTCTGCATTAGAATAGCAGGCAAGGCATTTAATTTAATACAATGTCTTCTTTATAGGCATCATTGAAGTTAGTTTTTTACATAATGAAATGCTATTGACCATGAGTATGAAGTTTAAAGATAATCAGACATTTTGAAATACTTATTAATAAACTGGATACAACGGAGTGACTCATTGACTGTGTGTCTTTTGTTTTCTTCTGCCTTTCAACTCTGAAAAGAATACATTTTTAAAGAAATTGATTATTTACATTTTAGTTTGATTTAGAAGCTCATGTCTCATCCTCCCACCACCTTCCCTGACATGCAGTATATTCAGGTTAAGTCTTTCTATTTTAACGGATTGCATCCGAGGCTCTATTTGACAAAATGCCAGGTTTTTTGCTGTGTGGGTAAATGATGGAGCTCATGTTTGGGTGAGCCAAAGATCGCATCTGTGCTTCGGTTAAGATAAAGAAGGCAGCACCTGAAAATAATGGTGCAGCACGGTCTCACTGCAGCATGCAGGTACCATCTCAGGAAACTGCAGACACACTCCGAAGGTTTCAGGGACTTTGAGCAGGTGCCTGTGACCTCTGAGGTCCTCCGGCTCCTCCTAATCCACAGCCTCCTGGTGTAAATTCACACATCGACACACACACACACACACACACACACACACACACACACACACACACACACACACACACACACACACACACACACACGCTCCATCCAACTTAGGTTCTTCTCCAGAATGCCCTCCCTGCAGTTTTTCTCTGCAGTCTCTGAGTAATGGGGACAGATGGCTAGCAGCTTCTTGCTGTTTCTTTGGGCTCAACAACCCCCCCATCCCCTATCTACAGCAACCCCTGGTCTCCTACAACTGATGGCTTGGTTGTAGAAACTCCCATGGAATAGCAATGTGGGCGCTATCTCATTCTCTGCTCGCTGAGGGGTTATGAGGGGGTAGAGGAAGGGAGGGAGGATGAGATGATGGAGGCGGCTAGAGAGGGAGGATTACTGCTGACAGAGGAGAAATGCTGTAGGCTTTCAAGTGAGGACAACCGCACAGAGTTTGTGTCTGTGTGTGTTTGTTGCAGGTGCGCACTCATGCGTGCCTTCCTTTTCTCCTGTTTACTTCTGTGTTTCTGTGGGTGTGTATGATCTCCACTGGGCTTGTCCCTGCCTGAGGTACTGTACTCTACTGTGCAGCATCACAAACAATGCTTGTGCGAAGAAGGGCAAACACAGGTAGGAACACAGGAGAGGAGGGGGATCCGACCTTTGGGCAAGCCTATAGCTGACTGTACATACACCAGTACAGTTGTTTGTGAATATGTTTGCCCTGCAGTGTAATTACAGTATGTTTCAGTAGTTGTTCACACTGACCTATTTGTTATTACAATCCTGCTACTGCTGCTTATTAACAACTTTTAAGGCAAAACATCCTCTAGCAGTAGATAGTGTGAGGGTGAAAACTGCTGGAAACATAATGCAATACAACTAATATCAAATATGGTCTGCCTCAATGTTGTTGAACAAAGTGCAATACATAAAGTAGCACAAAAATGTAAAACAGCAGAAAATGACATGATAAAAATGGTACAGATTAAAAACAGACATTCTTCTTAACAGGTGGATTCAATTGGTTTTATAGTTTAAATGCTATATGATAATTATTCTGTATTGGATTCAGTTTATTTTATTTTCCATTGTGTTAGATTTAATTTAATTTATTTTCTTTTAAATTCCTCCTCTCCTTACTTAACAGCTATGGCTTATATATAGCTGCTAATCGCACCTCAGATATGAGACGCTGTTGGACCCTGACTTGCAGACGTGTTGAATCAACCAAAGGTTGATCACAGTGGTCAAGAGGGACCTGGTGAGTGTTTGGTCGGGAGCTAGTATGCTAGCACTAGCTTCCCCAGCCTATTAACTATTGTGAAAAAGGAATTGATAGCATTTAATTATGTAATTGGAATATACATGTACATGTCACTGATCGTTTATGCCTGTTTACACAGGCCAGGTGCATTACAGATCCCACCCCCGCTCAAGGAGTGGCTGACCGGATTGTCTGGCTAACCAGACTGGCGAGATAACCGTTAGCGGATCCAGGAATAACCACACCTATCATCTCTCTACCGAACTGGTTGGAGATTCAGTCCAAGAGTCTTCACGGAAAGAACTGTATTATTTTTGTTTTTTCCTCACCATTAACAAAGACATATTGACTTCCTTGACCTGAGGAAGCCCTTCTGAACTTTGAATTGTGCCATAACTTGTATATACTGTAAATATCAATACACCTCACTGATTTTGCGCCATCTAGTTGTCTCTTTGTTTTTACAATTTGCCTCCACCTCCAGCAGACGAACCTAGTAGTTTTAAGAATCACTTGAATTTACTTTAATTTGGATGATTTAGTTAATAATCCTTTAATGTAACCTGGGTTACATATAGCTCTTCAAAACACTATAGAGATAGCAATTTGTACGTCTAGTTGAGCTGAATGACTAAGAGATACATAGAAAACATTGTGTCCATTAAATACGTCATATGTTCAAGTCAGAATCCTCTTGTTATACAATCAGATATCACACTATCCAAAGCTTAATATTTCAATTTCGTACAACTTAAAACTGAGGAACATTAAGTATTAAACATTAAACCCTGAACCATAGCACACATTGTGTTTGTAGAACTGTAGTTTCAAAATTAATGACAAGATATCCTACCAAAGGATAGTGAGGGGACCTGAGAAATTTTGTGGACTCTATCCTCCGTTCAGAGCTTAGCGTAGTTATAGGAACATGAATTCTGTCAGAGTCCTCAACAGTTCCCATCAGGCAAACCACACGGCAGCATCAAAAGCTGAACCACTAGGCTGCTTCACAGGTTTCTGTCTCCAGTTGTTAAAAAGCTGCGATGAAGGGACACAACCAGGACAGGTGGCTGACCATCATAGGGCAACATAGAGACACACAGCATTGCTCACACACGCACACCTAAGGACAATTTAGAGAGACCATTTACCTAACAGTCATGTTTTTAGGAGGAAGCCGGAGTACAGAAACAGGTCCTTTCATTTTTCTCTTTATGAATGATGCTATAAAGTCAGTGCTCCCAATTAGAGATGTAAAGTCTTTACACTTGACACTTTTGAGAGGCAACGCAAAGATTGTTTTGTCTCAGTGTGAACTCATAACAACAAAGATCTGAGCTTGTACGCTCCAAAAACTGCACTCATGACATCAACAATGATGAATTCAAACACATCCAGAAGCAAAAACGATCAGATCTGAAGCCCAGAGTAGCCGTGCGGCCAGTGCGGTGCAGGCTGCAAGGGTGGATGAAGACAGATGTCGACAATTATAGGTGGTGCAGTGGGAATAATTACGTGTAATGTGCGGGCATTCAGGACAATACATTAGGAGAAATGCAAAATGATTTAGGCAGGAGACAGAATAAACAGTTAGATTTAAGAGAGATGACACAGGGACAAAGGATAAAGGGATGGACGCAAGCTGAATACTGATAAGCCTGCAGGTTGGAAAAGAAAGCATGGATAGACTTCAGCTGGCAGAATATGGACAGGGATGAGCGTATACACTGGGAGATAAAGGCAAGGGTGTTAACATAAGATATCTGGATGTGACAACAAGAATCAGTATCTTACATTTCTCGTCCTTCCATGTGACTGTGGGCTCCGGCCGGCCGACTGCCAGACAATAAAGGTTTACATTCTCTCCCTCATTCACCGACACGCTTTTTGAGATGTTTACGATTCTTGCTGGCACTGAAAAAACAAGATTTCACCATTAAAACCTGACCTCAAAATCACCTTTCACTCTCATAAATTATTGATAAGGTTTGGCCTTGCAGTTTATTAAGGTGTTAAGGTCTTTTGCGTTTCAGACAGACAGGCAATCAGCTGATTAATGATCTGAGCCTGGGTGCTTACTGAACTGTGCAACAATATGGTCGACCATCTACTTAAAATGCAATAGATCTTTAAGCTCCTGCGAATGAACATTAAAATGCCCTCCTTCTAACACTTGATCTCATTTCATCCTTAGCTGGGAAGAACATCTATTAGGTTACTCACTTGTTGGGAGAATTTTTGTTTTCTTGTATTCCTTTAACATAATGACCCTTAACTCAAAGTACTGGTGCACTACATATGTTCTGAGTCTGATTTCATGATGGACCTTGAATTTAAATGACCAAGTATCGCTATTTTTAATGAGCTTGGCTCAGAAATTTGTAACATCAACTGAGGATTTTCATGTTATTTTTTTCTGGAGTGGAAGGCTTGCAGTGTTAAAGCACAGATTGCAGTGATGCTGCTGCTCGGGGGTGTAATTATTTTGTGTACCACCAAGCTCTGACTTCAATTGGAGGCAACCTGGAACTGAACATAAACAGTCATCCTTGCCAGCTTTCAGATCCTGCAGACATAGCTGCTTTCAAATGTGTTAGCAAAGTGGCTTATATCCACCTGTGACCAACCCTTATCATTTACATTTAAGCAAAACGTAACTAATACATCTATCAGTAGTTTTATTCTGCTGGTAATGCATAACTACTATATGAATACAGCAATTTACCAGACCATAAACTGTAAATAGGGGGTGTGAGGCCCTCCCGGCAGTCCTGCATCAATACTTTGTGTCACTCAAGATCAGTCAGTTTCACTACACTGAGTTGCTGACGTGATGACTGAGCCTCAGTCATGAGCCTACGCTGACAGTCACTGTATTTAGTCAGACAGTTGGACTGCCTCCTGTGCATTTAATCTACTCAACACAGATGCTCATTCATTCGTGCCATGCCCAAAATTCTGCTTACGGTTAATGAAAAGTTAGCAGAATATAGAAACAAAATAAGAAATGCATTTAAGTTATTCTGCAGGACGCCTTCATGTTCCCTGTCACCCGTTATGCCGTTTTCTGTTAGTAATTATAACCTAAATATTTGTATCATAGCAATCTCCATCAATAATACCATTTATAGTTTAGTTTAGTTGAACTACTTCCTTTGGCATGAATTTTATAATAATTCAGATACATTTGAAATACTGATTACAAAATATTACGTACAAGCATAAATGAATAAATCAATACCTCCTATCTAAGTTTTGATAAACATTCCTTACCAGGTTGGAGCCTGACCACACACTTTTTGAAGCTATTAGAAAACGTCTGACATATTTCTGGCAGGATATATGAATAATATTATTATCAGAAGGCTTATTTTTCTCATTCTGACCTGACTTTCAAGTGCAATTTAAAGATTTTCAATGAAGTTGAGATAAAGTTCAGGACGTTTAAAGCAGTTTTCCATCTAAAAAACAAATTAATGTGTTTCCTTTATTCTCAGCAGTTACTGTCAGTGTTTATTTGTTCTAAAATTCTGGTAGTAATGACCACCTTGACTTTAAGAAGTCAGGCTTGGGATTTGAAACTTACAAATACTGTGTCATCTGTCAAGAATGAGGGCAGTTTATTGTACTGTGTGTTGGTTTAGATGTCATTTATAGTGCTAGAAGTAGTTGAAATAATGAAGAAAGATGGCCACATCTAAATTCTTCAACTTAACTTTAGCTCATTTCCAAGATGCTGAAAGGATGAATCCCAAACACTCGTCAAAAAAGGTTTTAGGACAGATAAAGCAGGCTAACAATTAACTTCTACAATGATGCAGAATGCAACCCTACTGAAACGTGTTAACTATTCACAAAAGATCAATCCTTTTCTATAACCTACCAGTTTAAAAAAGGTCTATGATTGCTGATAAGGCTGGCCATAAATGCTGAGTTGTTTGTCGGTAACTTGCTGAGGGACATTTGATCAGATATTAATGGGTTGGTATGCGTAAATCTTGACTTTACTTCACACTTGTTTCCAAACAATAGAAAAAATCTGTAATAATTAATTGCATCTTGAAAAAAAGATAATTTCAAATGCATTCTTAAGAGTCAAAAATTAATCATGGTCTTGCCAACAATGAGTGTATGATAAACTTTGCTTCTGCACTATATTTGCATAGCTAATGTCTAAAATTGCAGCAGACATAAAAAATGCAGACTTTGGATGCATCGGTCTATTAATCATTCATTGCATTTAACTGCCTCACATTAAAATTCAGTTGTCACATCTCAGCTGCTGACCTTGGACTATGAGGTAGACGTGGGTGATGCGGGGTTTGTTGTTGGCCTGAAAGGTGCAGGTGTACGGTCCCTCGTCTGTTACTTGCACCTTGTCGATGAGGATGGAGAACTCCCTGTTGCTGGTGTTGACCAGCGTCACTCTCTTGTCCAGGGACCACTTATCTGTCCCCGTGAAAAGGATGTTTGAGCGGTTCAGCCAAGCTTTGTGGGTCACCTCCTCGTCGATCCGACATCTGTTAGACGGCAGAGTGTGATTTGTAAGTGGCAGGATTGTCACTTCAAAACATAACATCTAGCAGCAAAATGATTACCTTTCTTGCTAAACATGCTGTACACAGTCAAAGCTTCAGAGGATAAACTAATATATAAACAAATATATTGCATACATAGGTTGTTTTTGT
>CAEGAF010153371.1:0-34676 GCA_903067075.1 Micropoecilia bifurca
TTGCATTTCTGCAGCAGACATTCTGCTAATATGCATTCTCACGGCTGTTTCACAGGAACAGCTATTTTTCTAGTTTAACTTCTACCGTCTATTTAAAGCTGAATCTGCTACCTAAAATTTCTAAGATTAATCTAAAAACTTCTGTGTTTCTTTATAGCAAAGTTTTAAACTTTTTTAAACTTGTTTTGTCTTGAAAAACTCTCGGAAAAATCTCAAAATTTCTGAAAATATTCTCAAAACTTCTGCATTGTCCCACCAAATATTTGACTTTATAAACTCAGACATTTCCTAGATTTTTCTAGAATTTCTATGAGATTACAGCTCTTAATTTGAAGGAAAGGTCAGGAGGACTATTACAGAGTTGTGTCGTCTGGTGGCTTCGTTCGGGCTTATTTTGTAGACCTGGTTGCTTATTTCTTTCCCCAGATCTGGCAACCCTCGTGCAGGATTGAATGGATGTAATTATAGGTGGGATGAAGATAATCATGAGGAGCTGGATGAGAGTTTTTCTGCATTGCTTTTTTTGGCCTTTCTCAACAGACGTTTTCTATCCCTTTTAACGTTTTACCCTGAACTTGAATTTAATCCGCTTCAGCATCTCTGGGTGTTGATTGAGCCCAAAATTGCTTCTTTAGAAGGAAAAGGCTCTGATTAAAAGTGATGTGTAAAGACTTGATGTTGCAGGAAGACAGAGGAACCAAAGGCCTGCCGCTCTCTGCTAACTAGAAGCAGATGTTGGACTTCCTACCGGCTCATGTTTATGTTCTTGAGCGCATTCCTTCACACCTCCACGTGTCTGCCCTGCTGCGGCTGTCTGGGTGCTGGATGTCTATCCAGCTGCGGCCGAGCGGGCCGGCCGGCCCGCAGCAACCGCCGTCCTGAGTCCCTTCGGTGGTTTTCATTGGCCTCTCTCTATGAAGCTGAGGCAGCTGGAAATTGTTCCCCCTGTCACTTTGGCTCAAACTAAAACTCTTGTGAAAGTGGACCGAGGGCCTGAGGGTCTTGGACATCTTATCCCACTCCTCCCAGAACTCCAACTGGGAATATAAGTCAGCGAGTTTAGGCAGGGAGGCTTTGTCGTGGAGCCAAAGTTTAAAGTTTGAGTTTCCAATTAAAATCTTGTCAGACTGTTGCCAAATGTTCATATATCCTGAAGAAAACTGAATAAACAGTCTGCAGAGTTTTGTGGGTTACAACATTTATTATTCGGTAATCCATAAATTGAAATCCATTCAGTGTGAAGGAACAGCTCATTGTTTCATCCTGGTTTTTATTAAGAAAAGGCGAAATCTGCTCGACTTCGATCTCTGGGCGTTGCCCTGGAGTTTCTGGTCAGTTGGCATTCAGAAAAGTGAAGTTAGCCAGAAAATTCAAATATTTGGCAGCAGATTTTAATTTGTGGACGTCAGACGTGATGTGAGTCACGGCTTTACATCATCCGGGCGCAGCTCCTTTAGGGAAACCCAATAATTATTTACATGTGAAGAATAAGGGAGATTATGCAGCACTGTATAGGGAAGTTTTAGGTTTAGTGCCCAAAATTTGTCCCGTGAGTCACAGACCTCAGGTTTTTAGACGATAAATCTACACAGACCATGAAGTGAATGGAAAGTGATGCATGGTTTTCAAAATATGGCAATAAATGAAAATCTGAAAGTGTTGCATGCAGTTACTCTTTTGTTCTCTAAAGCTGTTAAATAAAGTCCTATGCAACCAAATGCACTAAAAAAGTGTCTAATTTTGATACAGCGACAAAAGATGAACTTGTCATGTTGCTTGTCTGAGAATTTGTAACAGCACTTAAAAGACGATGCTTGTTCTTAAACTGACCGACTTTGAGCTGTTCATAAAAACAAAATGGAGAAATATTTGGTGACTATTACGTGACAGTTTATCTGAATACTTTTGCAAGATGCTAAATATTCTTTATTTGGATTTTGATGCAAACGGCGCCCTGTAGGAAGAAAAATCTGCAATAAAACAGCTCATAGACAGTCTAGTTTGAGTTCAAGGTGGCTTGATCATCTTTTCATAGATTTTGCATGTTTCAGAGTTTGGGGCGGTAATCATATTTGTAGGGCTGCAGTTAATGATTATTTTAGAGATTGATTAATCGATCATTCTGATGATTAATTGGATTAAAAAATGGCCTGTTCTACAGATTTTTATGTAGCCACTTAAACCTTTTTTATGCTGTTGCTGCATTTGCATCATGCATTTCTATTCCTTTAGTAAATCTGATCCAGATGAAGCTAAAACTGCTGGTTTAGGAGTTTAGATTAAAACATATTTACAGTAGTTTTTTATCTTAAATGCATTTTTTTTGTACAGCTTTGGCTTAGTTACTGCTGGAACTATGTTGTTCTTCCAGCAAATGGCCTCTGTGAGCCTGTATACTCCAGTTAACAATTAGTTGACAAGTATTTCAATGATTGATTAATTAATAACAATTAATTGTTTCTTTCCTACGTATTTTTTATAAATCCGTCTCTGTCATGTGTCTCGACAGAGTCCTTCCGTGTTGATTTCTGCAGACTGAGCTGGTTCTTCAGCAGGCTGTCCCATATATGTGGCACATATAGCTGCACTTGGCCCTTATGTAACGAGCCGTAGTATTCCTGCTTTCTGCAGCTTTATATTTTTAGCAGGCGAGGATGCTTTCCAGTCTCCAGGCCCATCATATGACTGAGGGCCGTAAGGTGATACTGTGGGAGGTCTCTGCTGCTCTCATCTGTCAGACTGAAATGAATTAGGTCATAATCTATTTTATAGTAAGCTGAGTCTTCATGTAAAGTCCCTCCGGTTCAACCAGGAACGTCATTTTGGAAGCACACAATGATATTCCAGCAAGTTTATACTTCAGCTTTGAATATGATTCTCAACTGAATAACTGCAGGATGTTTTTTTTTTTGTTTTTACTCATTACGACAAAGCCACATGTTTTTGGGTATGTCATAATTTCTGCTTGGCGCTGTATCAGTGAAAAACAGAGAATGTGTGGCCATGCTCTTTTCTCTGCACACATATGTTCCCGTTACAGAGCTGTTAGATTTTCCAATGCTTTGGTTTGCTCACATTTTTAACAAATAAATTACTCTCCTGTCGGGTATTTCATGTTCTGTTCTGTTCCCTTCTTTCTGAGGAAAGCGTGTCCTCTGACACCAGTGTTTTCCGATCTTGGAACAGTTACAATCTTTTTCTATTGCTCAGACAGGAAGTGGGGCGCTGACTGTGGTCTTGGACTTGGTGTCCTGAACAAATGTGTTTTAGTTCAACCAATTGGACTCCCATCTTTTGCAACATTTTGCAAAGTTGGTCAAACCCACCTGGACCTTTTGTGGCCAGAAAGACAAGTCTTAGGGTGAATTCAAACCCTGTAATCAAACTCCAGTCCATTTGTCTTGAAAGTCTGATTTGTTTGTGGAAATGTAAATATGCAATCAAACTCTGAGGTAGACCAAAAAAACGAACTCTTGTCTTCCTACAAACCCTGGTCTCAGTTGGATTATAGTGAACTCTGTCGTGGTTTGAATGCCAAGCAGACCGCTCCAAAAGCAGGAAGTGGACTTCAGCGCAGGGCATTCTGGGTAAATGCAACCTAGGCAAAGCAAGAGTCTAATGGTAGACGGAGAAACAGTTCATAGTCTTACCCCCAAAGACAAAAGACAAATCCAACAACCTAAAATCTGACATCACTCCATTTTTGTTAACATTTCGCGAAGAAGGAAGTTGCGGTCAGTCTCTTCTTCAGAGGTTTTTGTGTCATTTCCCCCAGCAGTTCTTGGTGCAGCGCCCCCCACAGGCTAGGAGGATGCTGCATGAAAGAGAAACATAGCAGCTGGAAATGTAATAACTGTTGCAATTTCAGTACCAAATCAACCGAATCTACCAAACCATCAGGTGTGAAAACACACTTAGTCTCATCTGACCAAAGCCCACACTGGAGTGCTAAAATTCCCAATAAAATTAAATGAGCTCAATGTGTTAATGTTTTCCCAAACAACCACTTGGCATGCAGATGGCGTCTTTTAGTTGTTTTAGAGCCTTAGTGGCACAAACATGCTTTAAAATGAGTTTCCACATTTTGAAATATCGCATCAGAACAGATTGATGGAAATGGCAAAATTCAATCTAGCTTTCTACACATGTATCCTCATAGCCAGTTGACGGAAACTCATAGTTAGCTTTTTTTGTGATATTTAAAAAAAATTGCTCGAAATTCACATGACAAGTGGATGGAAACAAATCAATGCTTTGTAGATTAATATCTACAAAGCTCCCAGCTAATGTAGATGTTTTATCTTTTGCCATCGTCAAAGATAAAACTTATCAGACTGTTAAAAATCCAGTTGTTCGAATAAATGATCTGACTGTAGATCAGGCCAAATGTAGGCTAATAATAAAATTCTCTGTAGACTGTCTGACTTGCAATCACTTCTACTACACTTGAATTATATGTATTTCTATCTTTCCTATTTTGAAAAGTGGCTGAGAAATGAGCTGTTATAGGACTTTTTTAAGGGCCAATAATCAATCGGCCAATAATTTTGGCATCAGAAATCTGGTAATAATTATTTCTTAACACCGAATAAATGTAATCAATTTAAAAGCTGTATTTTTCCATTTCTTTCTGTCTGAGACTTTTATGCGTTTCAACACTTTTAATGGCTTTTTGTCAGTGGTGCCAATAACTGCGCAGTGGAGAGGGAGCTGTACAGTTAATAGAATATGTCTGTAAATCTTTACACCCATACCTTCTGCTTTATCACAGCTGTATAAAAATCACTTGGCGCAGTAAATCAGCAGTGGCTGTTTTCTCGTCACGTTCCCAGAGTGTGGAAATGATGAGGCAAGATGTGTTCGTAATCTGAGCGCGAGAGCCAGAACACACTGAAACAGCGCTTTCTCACCATCTGTCAATAACACAGCAGCGGCAACCAGGCCAGCAAACACGCGTTGTTCTCTGTTTAAACTCCTGCAAGGACTGTTGTGTTTTAGCAACAAACAAGCTTTATTCACTGAATGTCTGCAGAGAAACAATCGTTATATTAGCGGAATGACATGCGGGTTAGACTGAATCAACCAGAAACAGAAGATATAAACTTATCTGGACCTGGAGTTCGTTTTCTATCCATAGGGTGAAATATGTTTGGGTGCCAACATGCTAAAATCATTTCACAACTGGTGAAACACGAACTGTTTTAAGGCTGAAATGATTAATAGAATTAATCCTGATGAAGCAGTTGACAAATAATTGTCATCTAATTTATTAATCAATTAATCAGTTTAGTATGTAGACTCAAAAAAGGCCACTTTGTTGAAAGAACAACATAATTAATTATTTCAATAATTAATCTAAAACAATATATATGTATATACACATGCACACAAACACATACATTTTGCGTTTAGGCCAATAAATCATGTCTGTAAATATGTTCTTTTAAGGCATTAAAAATGTTTATTAAATAAAATACAAATTTGGCCTTTTGTTTATTTGCAGCTTTAATGTATTTCTAAGATTGTACAAAAATGGATTAAGTGGGTACATAAAAAATTAGCAGAATGTGCCATTTTTACTTGGTTGTCAGATTAATCGATTAATCAATTATTCTGATGATTAAATCAACCAAAATAATAGCTAGTTGCAACTCTAGTCCTGCGTTTTTGCCTTTTTGTTTTGCTCCTACAGCTGCCATGATCCAAATGTGGTTACGGCTTCCTTCATCCCAGAAGAATACAGGCAAAGGATGAATGCAGCCCTCTGAGACTCCTTCATGTCCTGAAGGTTTCTGTTGGGGAGCAGTGAGGCATGCTGGGAGATTACAACACCACACCCGCCCCAAAAATTACAAGTCTGCAGAGAGAGAAGGAGGATAATCATTTTGGGTTTGCTTTAGAGCATGGTTACCCTGGAAGACTGGAAAATGGGTGAAATGCCTGTTTTTTTATGGGAAAAAATGTTTTTTGTAAATCTTATGTTATTATTTTAGGACTGAAATGATTAATCGATTGCTGTCATAATCTTAAACTAATTTAGTAATCAATTAATCATTAACTGGAATATGCAGACTCAAAAAAGGCAATTTGATGATAGAACAAACTCACACCAGTAATTACGTAAGTCAAAACTGTACAAAAATATATACATTAAAGATAAAAAAAAACCTTTGTCTGTAAATATGTTAATTTTAGGCAATAGAAATGCAACATTAAAAATTAATTGAATTATTTGTCTATTTGCATCATTTAATTTATTGTATAAAAAGACTTAAGAGGTTAAATGAAAAATTTGTAGAATGTGCCAGTTTTTTTTATCTTATTCATCGATTAATCGTCAGAAATTTGACAGATTAATTGATTTCTAAGATAATTGTTAGTAAAAGTCCCAATTGATTCAGATTAAAAACACAAAAGCGAAGGATAACAGCTTGTTGAAGCTCTGCAGCAACACACAGCGTCTCCTGCACCAGCTTCTCCTCACCCCATTAATTTTCCTCCTAAATGCAAATGAAGCCGTTTCGTGTCACATTTCCACCTCATTTGTCCCACTTCATCTGCATTCCTGAAATACCCTCTGGTGTCGCGACACAGCCAGCAGTCGGTGGTCAGGTGCAAGGCGGCGGCGTCTGACCTGCTGCTCCTGCCCTCAGGAGGCTCTCTGAAGGATTCGAGTCGATTTCTGATGAAGGAACTTCATGAAATCATGAGGATCCCAGGTTGAGACGCGCTTTTCCAATATTCAGACAGGCTTTCTATGTCGTCTGAAAGATGTGAAGGTCTGGGAAAGACTGGAAACGGGAGGAATCTGGGAATATGTTAACATTTCCTGTTCTTCTGTTTGTCCATATGTGCAAATGTCCTTCCATTCTTCCCTACATTAATGTTCTTTCTCTCCTCTTCCTCTGTCTCTTTGTATTGTTTTGTTTTTGTCTTTCTCTCCATCTGTCTCTCCCTGACTATTAGTCTTTCTGTCTCCCTCTTGCCATCTGTCTTTCTGACTTTCTCTCTGTGAATCTGTTTGTTTTTCTGTCCATCTCTGTCTTTATCTCTCTGTCTCTGTGTTTTGGTGTTTCTGTCTTTCTCTCTCTTGCTCTCTACCTCAGTTTTCTATCTTTGTCTCCCTCTCTCTGTCTCTCTTTTCTCTCTCATAAATTTGGATTTTTGTTGTTTATTCTGGCGAATTCAGACTAAAACATTTGAGTTTGGTTTGGATATTGACATGAGAACTGAACACTAAGATCTTGAAAACTGTAAGCAGAAGTTTGATTTCTCCTCAGAGACCTTTGTGTCAGTAAATATGTTCAACATTAAATCCATCATCAGCTAACTTCCTATACTTTATGTGCCTGTTACCTGAGAATGTCTCCTTCCCTCCTCACATTTTCACTTTCTTCCGTTTGCCCTTCATCTGAACTCCATTTAGCAAGATTAATAGCTGTCATATTTTTTTATATCACTGCTAAAGCAAGCATAAAAGCCCTACTTCCTTCTGTGGCAGATATTAATCATTCGTTTGCGTCTCTCGCCCTCCGTCTCGTCCCTCAGCTGGCGGGGATGGGAAATGATGGAGGACAAAGGTCCCCGTGTAGCCGACTACTTCGTGGTTGCCGGTCTGACGGACCCGTCCAAGCCGTTGGACCAGGAGATCCACTTTGATGACGTTTGCCACAAGACGGCCAAGCCCAAGGCGCCCGTCACGGACGTGGCGGTGGTGATCCGCTCGCTGGGCGAGGAGGTTCCTCCGGGGTTCGTGTGCATCGAGGCCACGCCGAGCGGACACTCGGCCGATCTGAACAACGGCGGCCTCATGGCGCCGCAGATCTTCCTGTGCTACAGGCGAGGCAGAGACAAGCCGCCGCTCATCGACCTGGGGTGAGTGACCTTCACTGTCTGATCCCATCAGACCTCCACTGTCATTATCAGTTACTAACTTGATTGATGGTTGTTTGAATAATTGATTAAACACGATTATTTGATTATTTGCTTCAGCCCTATTCTCAGGTGTTATAAGTTAATACATTTGTTAATGATCATTTAAATAATCAATTAATTGTTATTAATCCGATTGTGTCAGTCCTACCCTCATGTTTCATTATCAATTACCGTATTTTCCACACTATTAGGCGCACCGGATTATAAGGCGCATCTTCAATAAATGGGCTATTTTAAAACTTTTTTCCCCACATATGAGGCGCACCGCATTATAAGGCGCATAGAATAGATGCTACGGTTGCCACCCATCCCGTATTGAACCTATATGGGACAACGGTCCCTGAGTACTTTATATAGTAGCTGCCCCAGTCATTGTTTCACTCACAGTGTTGGCGTTGCAAAATTGTGCCCAACTGCTTTCTGGGTAACAGACCAACCGACACGCTGCCGCCGCAGCCTCTGTCTCTCCTTCCCTCAGGTTTTAAATGTGTAGCGGCTGGTGCCTTGGCAACCCTAGTCGAAGCTGCTGGATGAAAGTCTAAAGCCACTTTGTTGACGTAAAGAATGACTCCGGTCGGCGAGGGGAACCTTCTGGGCCGGGGCGTCTGGGCCGGACGATGGTGACCCGTCTCCGTTCGCAAACAGCATGTTAGTGGAGAAAGTGGTGCTAAGTGACTTGCAGACGACCTGATTCTAGACGGTCAGTAGGTAGATAGGTGAGTCAAACTTTATTAACAAACCAGCGTTCTGACAACTATCCCAGCATGCACCACACGCTTCTTCTTCTACGAGCAAAAATGAAGTCAGCGGCTGCTTACCGTAGTTGCTAGACCTGTTGTGGCTCAATATTGGTCCATATATAAGCGCACCGGGTTATAAGGCGCACTGTTGGCTTTTGAGGAAATTGAAGGTTTTTAGGTGCCTTATAGTGCGGAAAATACGGTACTAAATTAGTTGACAATTATTTTAATAATTGATTATGATTAATTTGATTAATCACTTCTGCACCACCCTGCAGGTATCATTATTGATTACTAAATTAGTTGAGAATTATTTAAATAACGATTAATCACTTCAATCGTGATTAATCGTTTCAGCCCTGCCCTGCTGCCGGCTTTGAGAACCGGCTGTCTCCCTCCTGGTAATGATTCACTCCTGCTATCACTTCCAGCTTTTTAGGACATTTAAAGTTGATCTAAAAGGCTGAAGTCTTCTTGTTTCCAGGGAGTGCTCAGTTCTGCCAGCAGCCGTTTTGTCGCAGTGAAAGGTGAAAGGGAAGCACTGTTACATGTCTCTCCCTCAGCAGCGTCACCTGAATTATGTGAATTCAATACTCCATCTTCACACACCTCAGGCAGGTGGTGACGACGCTAAACGGACTCGTTCTTCTCCGCGACGCTGCGGAGTTCAGCGCTTATCTGGCACTGATGCAGCCGCTCTGCTCAGACACAATCAGCACCTCGGCTGCTGTGAGCCTGACGGGGCTAATGGGTTTAAATGAGCGGGTGCAGCCATCTTTTACACGCTTCTTCAGCTGTTGCTGCAGACGGTGGCGAATAGCTGCACAGCTGCTGTTTCAGGTCCTTTTAAATTTAAGGTTTTTCTATTTTAATGCTGTTGAGTTTTATGAACATAAATATCAGACAGATGCTTCAACGACTCAGTAAGTTAAAGTTAGAATAACAAACTTCCATTTTCTGAAGGCTGAAACGATTAATCGTGACAAATCTGTTGAAAATAGTAATTGATTAATCTCTAACTGGCGTATACAGACACAAATAAGGCTGTTTGCTTAAAGAACAACACACTCAGAGCTGTACTTATTCCAAAACTGTACAAAAATATCTATATGAAATTACAGTAAGGAAAAGAAAATATTTGTCTGTAAATGTGTTCAACCCCAAACTCCTAAATTGTAAAATTCCCAGGCGTCCAGCATGTTTTACATCTGTTTGGATTTTGATATGAGGTCAACTCACAGAGAAGAGCATTGAAATGAAAGCCAGTTTTTGAAAATATTTTCTGTCTTTTTTAACATAAAAATGTAAAAAAAAAATATTACAATCATATATTTAAAGTAGTGTAAAATAAAAAAATAAAATTGAAATGTTAATTTTAAGCCGTATTGCCAGACCCTAAATCTTAATTTCATTTTTTTTAAAGAGCCTGATTGTGTCTCTAAGTGAAAGCTGATTCTCTGATCTGTAAAAAATAAACTACATAAAAGTGCTGAAAATAAAGAGCAGCTCATGTAAATGCTTTTCAAACCTTTGACCTTCTTACACAATCAGATGTTTTCAGGCGGTTTGTTCAAGGCCTCGCTCAGCAAACATGCAGTTTGAAACTCCACTGAAATGCTGTGTTTGTCAATAATGCATGGATGAGTTCTGCTCTGGTCTGGTGCATCTTAAAAAGGATCCTGCAGAAAAAGTAATTATGAATCTAACAGTTTTCCACTCAGAGATCTGTTTTCTGTTTTGCTTTTAGATACTCCCACAAAAACCCTGCAGGGTAATGGAGGATAAGCGAATAAATTGGGGAAAATTACTGCAATTTTATGCTTTTACTTTAAGTTCTTGCCTTCTGAGTGGTTTGATTGAGAGAAATCTTGGACATCTTAGTACCATAAAGGTGCAAAAATGACCTTTTTATACATTAAAACCCTCGTGTGAGCTCCTTTTGTAATGTTTGATGTTGGTGTGCTTGAGTTCAGATGATGACCAATCAGAAGAGCCAGTGAGGAAGATGAGAGTTTACAAGAAAAAACATAAAAATGTATTGTCTTTCAGGACACTTTTGTACTATATGCACATGTTCAAATCAATGCCAGAGTCTTTACTCCAGGGTCAAAACCGCAAACAAAAGAAGAATGAAAATTGTTCTTTGCTCAATAATTCTCTGCCGCAACCAGAATGTGCTGTTAGTTTGGGTTTGAACGCAGATCAAACTGCCATCCCTGTGAAGTTTGAAATATGCATGCAGCAGTGCAGCAGAGCTGTCCATTTCTCTGCATAAATTGCTGCTAATAAACTGAATGTTTTCCATATGGATGAGCTGCTATAAGTAAGAGGAGAGACGTTTTTGTTTTTATCTATTATGCATTCGCTGAGGCTTTGTTCTCTTGTAAAGTGCTCCTGATTGATGTTTCTTCAGGCTTTCAAACTATTTCCAAGCTTTTATTCTAACATTTATTGCTCTAAACTTGTCTTTATTCTTGACTGTGATGGGATGTAGTGTTGTACGTTTTCTAGATTTGTAGAAAAATGGACAAAAACTGTAGACCTGTAAAAAATACACCTGAATTACCTTCCTTCATGTTTTTTACAGAAACCTTTTAAAATAACATTTCTTCATATGCAAATGTTCTCCTATATATAGAGACAACAGTATTTCAAAGCTTGAATTTAAATATTTTTGCTTGTCTAGTTCATTTTAGAATGAAAAATTTTCAGAAAGACTTGGCAGACTCGTGAGGCTGTGAAGTTTTCATAGCTTCGCTGTTTGTCACAGCCTTTTTCCAATGTATTAAAATCTCTTTCCTCAAATTTTACACACAAAAACTTTAGTGACGTGACTTAAAAATAAAATCTCAGATTTTAATCAATCCTCCCTCACTTCATGTTCTAAGAAGGTTATTACAAATGAGAGGAAATATTTTTTAAGTTTTTTTTTAATCCTCCGTTCTGTGAGTTACACAGTGGTGTATTTGGGCCAAGTTACAAAATGTTTTAATTACGAGAATATAGTCATAATATTAGCAGAATAAAGACACAATTTTACCAGAATGTCTTAAACTTGTAAGAAAAAATTCATTTAATGAAGAAGAAAGCTTGGATAATTTTGTGTTGGAATTCTCATACAAATACTGCTAGGATTTTATTATATTACTACGCTTCTATTCTTGTAACATTAACTTTATTTTCACGAATAGAAAATCTTACCTGACGTAGAAATAGAAGCTGTAAAACAAGATGGCAGCCATTATGACCTATGGAAACTCAAGGAGAGAATCGGTGAAATAAAAATCCAGCTATTTCACAAATTATACCTTCAAAAATCAAATATTTAATTAATAGATTAAACAAATGCATCTCCCAGACCTTCCTGCATCCCATAACTTGATTTATCAGTAAAATATTCTTGTTTTTTGTGGCGTCTGCACCTGCATGTGCCGTTCTTTCCCTCCCTGCAGAGTCCTGTATGAGTGGAAGGAGAGGCTGAAGCAGGGCTGCCACCTGGTCCAGACGACGCCTGCCGGCCGTCCGGCCAACATCAGCGGCAACTCGTCCCAGCGGATCTACGTGACGTACCGCCGAGCGCCGGACAGCCAGCCGCACGCCTCCCTGGCCGTCACCGACATCTGCATCATCATCCCCAGCAAAGGCGAGGCGCCGCCGCACACCTTCTGCAAGGTGGAGAAGAATCTCAACAGCAGCATGGTGAGGACACTTCAGACTGCTGAAGCGATTAATGGATTATTAAAATGATTGTCAACTAATTTGATAATAGATCATTAACTGGATCATAAATAATCAACTCAACAAAAGGCAATTTGCTGAAAACTCAGAGCAGTTCTTAAGTCAAATGTGGCCAAATGTTTTGCCTCTCAGGCCTAAACCGGCAAACTTATCCACAAAATAAATTTTTAATAATGCAAAAATGATTTTATTGTTTTACCTGTTCAGTTTTCATGAAATCCTTCAGGGATGCTCTGATCAGGAGGTTTTTTGCTGCCGATTCCGATCGCCTGGATTGGCAGCTAATTTTTTGCTTCAGGTATAAATGATACTTTATGATCTGGCAAAATAGTCTGGCAATAAATTCACCTAATTTAGACTTAAAACATGCAAAATACCTACAGGCACAATGCAGCAGCTCTTCAGTCAAAAGGACAACTGAAAAACCTTCAATCAGTAAAACAATATTTAACAATTACTTGTTAGGTTTTTGTGTTTTTGCAGTGAATGTGTCCATTGTTGTCCAGATTTTGCCACAAATAGACACTTCAAGTAGAAAACATCAGACTGATGAAGAACGCTCACTCTGCTACATCGTGACAGATAGTTTGAGCTGATAAAAAGTGTGGAAAACCTTCTTCATTATTATACAAAGCTCAAACGTTGGACTCATCTTATTTTGTCTTTCTGTCCAGCAGAAATCATGCAGGGCTTTTTTTCTTGCACTCGCCAGTTTCCAGTTACGTTTCTGAGTGCAGGAAATGCAGGAAGAACATGTGGTCGTATTGATTTTGGTGGCAACATTCCTTGTGTTGCTGCAGCGCTCAGAGGTCACATGCATGTCTCAGCAGCCAAACGTGTTGCCATTTATCCCACATTTTCAGAAACGTCTGGTTTTCATTCTTTAAGGATTCAGACTTGAGTCATTTATATGAAAAGTAATTTGTTCAAACAGGAGACAGAATTATTTGATATTTTTAGAACTGTTTCAGCTCAGACGTGGTGAAAGCATCGTCTTTCCACAGGTTTATGATCTCACTTTGGTCTAGACTTTGACTGGACCAATCTAACACATGAAGATTCTTTGATGTACATTTTATTAGATGCGTTTTTTGCACATTTGTAATGGCAGCACAGCCTTTGACCTTATGACTGCACCAAGTGGAGGCAGTTTGTTTATTTTGCAAAACTGCAATGGAAACTTTTTTCTAATTGTTACTACTGGTAGAAACCACAAAGATGACGACAACAGGAAGTACTTGGCTGCATGTTTTTCAATTACTTATTGTGTGAACAAACTCATTCACGCATGATTTTAATTGTTTCTTATTTAATGGAAACAACATAATTGCGAAGTTGTTTTTTTAAAAATAATTTTAAGACATTTTTCTTGCAAAGTTGCGTCTTTATTCTGATAATATTTTAACTTTGTTCTCAATATTTGTCTCAGTAAGGGATGGTTGAAATAAAAGCTGTTTTATTTTTTTGTCACTTTTTATTTCTTTTTTTTAAATTAAAAGATTTAGAATAAGAAATTGGATCTGTTATAAAAAAAATGTTAGATTTTATTTTCAAGCCACATTGCCAAGCCCAGCTTTCATAACTCTGTTTTTTATGGATGGATTGGTGCTGCAGTTACTTCACCTTGTCCTGCTTCCCTTCTTGTGACCTTGTCTCTGATTGTCCACCTTGTGCTCCTGCCTGCAGTGGGGCTCCTCCGTTTACCTGTGCTACAAGAAATCTGTGGCCAAAACCAACGTGATCGCCTACAAAGCAGGTGAGCCTTCCTGACGCAGGTGTGTCTCTTGGCAGGTAAATCTTCATAACCTCTGACATCAGAAATGAGAGAAATCAGTTCTGACTGGTATTATTTGAAATGGACTTTTTGAGCTTTACATCAAGATTTTCCCTCATTAAAACATTCCTGGAGTTTTACCTTGATTCTTTCATGCCTGTTTGAGAAATCCTTTAATCTCCATGGCAACCATTGAGCTGTGGAAAACGGCTGGTGGGACTCTAGCTCCGCCTTGGAGGAGCCGTCTCATAAAGCAGCACCCGCTCAGCTCCTTCAGACTAGCCAGCAGCAATTAGCAAACACCTGGTGGATCTGCTGAGCTCAGAATAGGAGCTACTTCTCAGAGCATCGCTGGTAAAGACATTGAAGGATTTATAGAGGAGCCGTGTTGTGACGACTTCCTGAAAGTGGAGATTCTTAAAGAGACATTGGCCCAATTTCAACGTGTTATACTACTAAATGTTTTAAGTCACATTTGATGTACGTGGCTTTTATATAACAATTTTAATATGTTACATTACAGTTCAGTGTAACATATTTACTTGATTGTGCTATAAAACGGCACTGTGTGTCTGGAAAATGCAACACTGTCCCTTTAAATCATGAGCAATCATGTTGAGTGGTTTGCCTCAACATGGCTTGGCTTTAGTGAAGGTTATTCATGGTTTATTTTTGATATTTTCCGTTGTTTTTGTTTTTCTTGCATGTGTGTGTCTTCAGGGATGCAGATCGCTCTGCCTGCATTTCTCTGCATCCTTTCTAACAGGTTGAGACTCGTTGAAGCTCCTGCTCTGTCAGCATTTACGTTTGCTTTAAATCAAAACCGTGTTTTTTATGGCGACATTATTATTGCCATCATCATTTCACATGAAACATCTGTGTGATTTGGACGCTAAGAAGACAAATTGATTATTTTTCTGGCAGATGGAGTTTTGTTTACTTTCAGTCGGCAACATGTTGGTGAATCTGCAGGAAACTGATTCTGTCTCTGACCACCTGAGTGAGTCGGAGCAAAAAAACCCGCTGCAAGTTTCTGCAGTTTGTGTCCACAGGAAGCTGCAGTAACCATAGCAACCAGACCGTCCATCCATCCAACTGTCCGTCCGTCCATCCATCCATCTATCCATCCATCCTTCCAATTGTCTGTCCGACCATCCATCCTTCTAACTGTTCATCCATCCATCCAATTGTCCGTCTGTCGATCCGTCTGTCGCTCCATCCATCCTCCATCTATCCATCCATCCAATTGTCCGTCCGACCATGCATCCATCCAATTGTCCATCCATCCATCCAATTGTCTGTCCGTCCGTCCGTCCATCCATCTGTCTGTCCGTCAGTCAATCAATCCATCCATCCATCCATCCATCCAATTGTCCGTGTGACCATCCATCCTTCCATCCGGCCATCCATCCATCCATCCATCCATCCATCCATCCATCCATCCATCCATCCATCCATCCATCCAATTGTCCGTGTGACCATCCATCCTTCCATCCATCCATCCATCCATCCATCCATCCAATTGTCCGTTCGTCCATCCAACTGTCCGTCTGTCCATCCGTCCATCCATCCATCCATCCATCCATCCATCCAATTGTCCGTGTGACCATCCATCCTTCCATCCATCCATCCATCCATCCATCCATCCATCCAATTGTCCGTTCGTCCATCCAACTGTCCGTCTGTCCATCCATCCATCCATCCATCCTTCCATCCATCCATCCATCCATCCATCCATCCATCCATCCATCATTTAAGGAAACATTTTAAAGTCTCTGTTGAGAAAAATAAATGAATGAAAAACATTTTAAAATCCGTTTTCTCCCTTTTCTCTGTGTAAAGATAAATCCCAGCTAAATGCTCAAACTGTCAGAGCGATGCGTCTGATGCTGTTTTATTCTTTCTGTTTATTTTTTACGTAACCAGGAAGTAAAACCTGTTTAAGACCCGTGGAAGTTGGATTGTTCAGAACCAGTACATTATCCAAAGTTTGCTGCAGCTCAGTGTTTGAACAGCTCATTAAATGACGTCAGGGTTTCATTATTTCTGTCCTGCTGACAGAGACCAATTACTCCACAGCCTCGTTACAAAGCACTAATTGATTATCACAGAGCCCAGGGTTTCTGCACCGACTCGATGAGGCGCGTTTTAACGACGGTTTTAGCACTATTGGAAAAGTAATTTCACATCCACAAGAAGTTTTGATTTGCTGCCGCAGAGAGGACTTCACCTCACTATCACTTAAAGCTTTGTTTTCTTGTTTTTCTGTGTCCTTTAAGGTTTATTCAGCAGATATCCGGAGGAGGACTACGAGTCTTTCCCTCTTCCGGAGTCGGTCCCTCTCTTCTGCCTTCCCATGGGGGCAACAATCGAAAGCTGGCCAGCAAACACCAAGTACTCCCTCCCTGTTTTCTCCACCTTCGTCCTCACCGGCGCGTCTGGAGAAAAGGTAAGCTGGTTAAACGTCATTTAACGCTGACTTTTATTCACAAACATCTGGACTGCAGCATCAGATAAAGAAACTGGAACAGGAAGTTTGTAACTGTCACATGTGCAGCTGTTGGGTCTGCAGACTAAACACACCTAAAAAAACACGATGCATTGCATCCCTGAAGGAAAACTGGGTCAGGCGTGTTGCAGTTGGTACAATTCTGCAAATACACGACAAATTCAAAGAGAACACAAGCATTTCATGTGTTTGTGTTTCCCACACCACTTTTTGACGTTGACATTATTTAATTCCAGTTTATGCAAAAGAATCTCATAAATCTATAAAACATCAAAACTGTGAGCAAGTTGCTTTTAATTTTGTCCTTTTCTGAAGATTTAATATTTGACGTTTAGTTATTATTCTTTAAAAATGCAAGAGAGATTATTAAAAAGATGTTTCAGTTATTAGTCCAACATTTCTGTTCTGTGCTCAGTGATTTATTTTTTTAATGTCAGAAATGATGCATAATCTTAATGTTTTATGAGTATTTTTTCATAATTTTGTGCAATATTTTATTTATTTTTAAATTAAATACATTTTACTCTTAATTTTTAACTTCTATTTACAGTTTTGTTGTTGTTTTTGCAGTATTTTAGTGCATTATTATTATTATTATTTAAAGTTCTACAAAAACAAGGTTGAAAATAAAATAAGGATGCCACCGAATAAAATCTGTATTTAATGTAGAATCCCTCCTAGATTTTACATCTGAGTTTGCAGATTCTTCAACAAAACTGAGATAATTTTTTCCCCAGATACTCTAAAAACTGTGAATTGTGGTTAATTTTTTATAATAAAACAAAACTCATGAAATATTTGCTACTCAAATCTGAACATTTGGAAATATTTAGAATTTTGAGTTATAAAGTTAAATAAAAAAGCAGAAAAATATTAAATTTAATTTGGAATTACATATTTACATATATTTGCATATATCTAGCACAAACATCTTCCAGTTTCCTGTTTTTATCAGCAGGAATAATTTTGTAGCTTTTTGACAGTGAGCCCTTCACAGTTTGTTCGATCATCTTAGCTTTCAGATTTATCTCTGACGTGTCGCTGAGTCTCTGATTCTTGACTTTGTAAACATAAACTCGACCTCGCCGCTCTGGTTCTCGGCTTGTGAAGAGTTCCTGCTGCGTTGAGGCCGGAGCCGACCCGTATCGCTGGACCGTGAGGTGAAACACAATCGGGATGAAAACAAACAACCTCCAGAGAGCAGCGATGGCTTAGCGGCGTCGGAGTTCAAATAGTGTCGAAACCTGCTGCCGAGTCGAGGCTCTGTGTGTGTGTTTGTGTTGGGAGAGAGGCAGGAGGTGTGTGTGACTCGACTTTTAATGCAGCTCAGCAGGATGGAAAGACTCGGTTTACCTGAAGAGAATCATCTGACAAACAGCCCAGATATGAAATTGAATCAGCAGAAGTTAAAAAAATAAATTATTAGGAAGAAGATGCATATTTCTTCTGGAGTTGGACAAACGTTATTACAACTAGATACATTAACCCAATTACAGTTACTTAAGTAACTTCTTTTTTTTGAAAACTTTTACTTTTAAGAGTATTAAGCACATTTCCCAGAGGGAAGTACAGCCATGCACCACTTTGATGTTCACCTGTTGACAGGACATGTGGGGGAATGGCATATTATTTTATTTGAGGCAATAAAATGATATTTTCTTATTTAAAAATTAATTGTATTTTAATATATTTCTAATGATGCATGAAAAAGATTTGTGATTAAATGAAAAATCTGTAGAATGTGCCATTTTAAAAATCCGATTAATTGATTAATTTGCCGATTAATTGTCAGAATAACTGATTAATCGGTTACTAAAATGAAAAATCTGCAGAATGTGCCATTTTAAAATCCGATTAATTGATTAATTTGCAGATTCATCGTCACAATAACTGATTAATCGGTTTCTAAAATAACCGTTTGTCCAGCTCTAGTGGACCTTCAGCATATATGAAGTGGATTCACTCAGATAATTACAGAGTTGCACAGTGAGGAGGTCCTGATGGAGGTCGTTTCAGTGAGCAGCAGCGTAAAATGATTTATCGCCTTCTCCTGTTTCAGGTTTACGGTGCTGCCATCCAGTTTTATGAGCCGTACCCACAGGAGTGCCTGACTGATGCGCAGCTCTCCCAGCTGGGCCTCCTGAGCCCAGAACAATGCAACGCCTCTCCGTGCAGCTCTGCAGCGGACGCCGCCGTCAGTCCTGGAAATGGCGCTGCCAACGCCAGCTCAGTCTACACCAACAAGTGCATCTGCCTGCTGTCCCACTGGCCCTTCTTCGACGCTTTCCGCAAGTTCCTCACATTCCTCTATCGATACTCCATCTCCGGCCCGCACGCGCTGCCCATCGAGAAGTAAGCGCTGCCGCTTTAAAAGTGGGCCCGTCATGCAAAAATTAACATTTTGTATGTTTTTAGTGCTTCCATTTTGGTCTCGACTGCTTCTAAAAAGCTAAATATTTTTTTAAAAAAATTTTTTAATAAGTTAATGTTTTTTGGGTTCTGGAAAATGGGCAGTTTCAAAAACCTCCTGTTTGTTGAGTCACACTGCAGTGTTACCTAGCAACCCCAGCCAAGCTGGTTACCTCGCAACCCAGCTTCAGCAGGTTTGGTTTGGAAAAGACGAGTGTTTTTGGACTTCCAATTGACTCTCAACTGTTTCTGAAAATGGTTCAAACACTTATAAAAAAACAGCCATTTCCTGGCAATAGCTTAATATTTTTTTTTGTGTCTGGAAAATGAGCCGTTTCAAAAACCTCTGGAATGTTAAGGCAAATTTGACGGCTCCTGTGCCGTTACCTAGCAACCCAAGCAAAGTTCAAACATGTTTGGTCAGCTGGTTTTACTGCTGTATCTGCTGTACAATGACTGCTGGAAAAGACAAGAGTTTTGTTGTTGACTTTCCGTCCAGAAACCTCTTGCTGCATTCTTTCTGATTGTGCAGTAGGCTCCACTTCTGTTTTTCAAACATGTATGGTTGTATAATTGTGCATCTGTTTGCAGCCGTTTTCACATGCAAGTGTAAATGTTGAGTTGGGGGAATGTGGCCAGCAGCAGATTATTAGGATTTAAAGTGACAGGACACCATAAAACAAACTAAAATCTGATTGTCCAAGAGGGATTTTTTTTCCCATTTTGCATTAAAGCGTAATAAACATGTTTTGTATCACCAATAAATCTGTCCCAACCTGTTCCAGGAAGCATAATGAGTCACCTTGAAAACAAGTTTTAACAATTCAGTAAGTATATCGTTAAAAAGGCAGCAGATGGTGCCAAAGAAACGGTAGACGGTGTTCTGGAAGTTTTGGTCCAGATGTGCTTTCTATGGGAAACTTCATTAGATGAGTACATTCCTTTAGTCTGATTTAATGAGAAAATAAATGTTACACAATTATAAATATGTTTTTGACTAAATTTAATGGTGGCTCCATAAATCCATTGTTTCCTTTTCACAATAAGCAATAAATCAATTAATTGCATACTAAATTAAAACAAGCTCAATCATTTAATTTTTTCCTGATTTACAGTTTCTCTTTTCTCTTTTTTTTTACCATAAACTAGTTGACAAGAGTTTTCTTTTTTGAAGACTTCATAATTCATTTTATTTGTTGTTTCTGATGTTTTATTTTGGATAAATAAAACCGTTCCAGTGTTAAATGTTCATTAGAATTTAATGTTTGACAATGTGTTCTTGCATTATTATCATTATATTAGTTGAAAATGGTCTCAAAACACCAATATTATCATTTATTGTGATATCTTCTGGAACAATTTATCGTCCAGGTAAATTAATTGTGTCTGGTCTACTTGATATGTTGCTTATTGCTGTCAGATATTGTCTATATTTTACCCGGCAGCCCTGATTTTCTGCTGGTTGAATCAGAGACTCGGATGGTGCTGCCTTCGTTTCTTCACTTTAATAAGTTTCTTTTCTCCCCACGCAACAAAAAAAGTGCAATTTCTATGTTTTTTGCTGAAAGAAAAGGTCTTTTTTTCCTGAAATTCTGCTGCTGTGGTAATGTGAAACAGCCTTTTTATGTCCCCCTGCTGCACATAAGATGTTATTCTGCCACCCACTGCTGTTATTTCTGGCCTCACGTCCCCCGTTCTTCTTCTTCTCCTTTTTTCCAGACATATCTCTCACTTCATGCACAAAGTTCCCTTCCCGTCCTCCCAAAGGCCTCGCATCCTGGTGCAGGTAAGCTCTTTAATTGCAGGAGTGAAATCGGTGAAATTTCTCGGATTGCCTGCTGGGTTGTGTTCGGCTCCTTCATTATGGATGAACGTTTCAATGATTTATTGCAGGTGTTTGGCGTTTTTGCTTGGTTGACTCTTGGTTGTTTTTTTTTTTTTGCAGCTTTCTCCTCATGACAGCCTGATGTTGAGCCAGCCTGTCAGTTCTCCCTTACCGCTCAGGTCAGAGCAGCAGCTTTATTCACCAGCCTAAATATTCTCCTCTGACATTAGATGCAACTTTACTGACCTTACGCCTGAAATAAAATAAGATTTTTACGTTTGTCTTCCTCAGCGGAGGAAGGTTTTCCACTCTGCTCCATAACCTCGGTCCGGAGAACGCCGTCACCTTGCTGGTGTTCGCCGTCACCGAACATAAAATCCTGGTCCATTCGTTACGGCCGGCGGTTCTGACCAGCGTCACAGAGGCGCTGGTGTCAGTAAGTCACTGTGTTCACGCCACACTGACACCAGAAACCCGGAGAACGACCTCCAGTTCAATGTCCAGTTGGATTATCAAACTCTTTTCTGTCTTTATGTAAGAATGATTTTGTGCAAAAATGTGACAAACATGTTTTATATGGATCCAGTGGTGCCCAAACTTTTGGCCTGGGGCAAAAAGTTTTTATAGCAAAAAGTAATTATTTTTTGTATCATTTTTATTTGCTAAATAAAAAATACAAATAAACATTAAATATTTTAATGAAAGGAGCAAAGTAATCAAATATCTGTAGATGACAAATGTGACAATAGATTTAAAATAAAAAAATAAAAAGAAAAGCAAACCCATACATTAAAGTTTTCATCCTTTTTTGGACTTTTTGTGTATTTTTAGAGACAAGAAAATGTCAGTTTTGCTTTATTTTGACAAACCTATTAACAGCACAGGCTGCATTTGTCTTTGTCTCCTTTTACTACAAAAATTAATTAAATCCAAAGTAAAAACCTGAATGAAAAGTTTGTGTAGCACTTTATGTTACCATCAGTGAAAACTTTAAATCTATATCAGCAGGCTGAACTGGGATAGAGGGCCACAAACGGTTCCCGGACCACAAACGGCCCCTATGTGCCACGAACAGCCCCCAAACCACAAACGGCCCCTTGGTGCCACAAACGGCCCGTGGGACCACAAACGGCTCCCGGGTGACACAAACGGCCCCTTGGTTCCACGAACGGGCCCTTGGTTCCACGAACGGCCCCTTGGTGCCACGAATGGTCCGTGGGGCCACAAACGGCCCCCAGGTGCCACAAACGGCCCCCGGACCACTCCTTGGGCATCCCTCCAGTAGATGACCTATGACCTGTTCAGGAAGGGTCATAGGTCAGGTCTAAGCAGTTTGTTTTTGTTTTCAACAGATTAGTTTGCATTAGTAGAATTGTAAACATCATAAAGGAGTTTTGACCCGCTGAGTGTTCAGACTGGAGCTCTGGGCTCTGAATCACTTCCTGTGTCGTGTGCTTGGTTCTGCTCCGGCCCAGATGATCTTCCCCTTCCACTGGCCGTGTCCCTACATCCCGCTCTGCCCGCTGGCGCTGGCCGACGTGCTCAGCGCTCCCTGTCCTTTCATCGTCGGCGTCGACTCCCGGTACTTTGACCTCTACGACCCGCCGCCCGACGTGAACTGTGTGGACCTGGACACAAACACCATCTTCCAGTAAGCAGAGAGGGACATTTTAAAACGAACCTCTGCTATGTTGTCTGTGCTGTAAAATGTAGAATATTATCACAAGGTATTAGTAATAACTAACAGAAAAAATCATATATTAGTGAGTCGGTTTTTTTTAGTTAATTTTGTATTGTTTTTGTCTCTAAAGTGCAGAGCTGGTTGGAAAATTTACCCTGAAAATGTTTGAAAAGTATTTTAATTTTTTATAGCAAAGACCCTTTTTTTGTATCATTTTTATTTGCTAAATAAAAAATACAAATATTAAATATTTTAATGAGAGGAGCAAAGTAATCAGATATCTGTAGATGACAGATATGACAATAGATTTAAAAGAAAAATGAAAAGCAAAACCATACACTAAGGTTTTCATCCTTTTCTGGACTTCTTGTGTATTTTTAGACATTTTTTGATTTTGCTTTTACTTTGGGAAAATTAGATTTTTTTTGCAGTATTTTTTTTTTTTTGAGTTTCTAATTTTAGAGACTTCTTGTAAATGAATGAACTTTAAAGTATCCACATTTTGTCAGCAGTTGTTCTTGTATTCGGTGGACCTTCTTACCTTCTTAGCTTGGCCGGTGGTCTGAACTTTGATGTTGGTTTAGGCCGAACTTTTCTTTGCTTCTCTGCTTTTTCAGCAACGACGATAAACGCGCTCTGACATGGAAGATCCTGCCAAAGAAAGCGTGTAAAAACCTGATGAATGTGCTGAGTAATCTCCACCAGCAGCTGGTTGACGGTGAGACTCTGCGTTTTCCTTTAAATGTTTTTAAAGTTTCATAAATAGAAGGCGTCACGGTGTTTTAATCTCATATTACGCCTGTAGCTGCAATTTTAAAGCTTTCTGGGTGATTAGGGGTAATAAAAAACTGATGGGCTTCATTAATCATCCCCAGTTGTTTTATTATTCTAATATTTTTGCAGCTTTCATCCTTGTCCTCTTCATTCAACAAGCTGAAAGTGAGAAATAATCCTTCCTGGGATAACATCCTAATCGGCGTCTTGCTCTGTTCTTGTCGACTCTCTGAGCGGCTCCGCCGCAGAAACCGCTGCTTATTCAGCCGCAGTAATTGAATAAATGAATTTTCTGATTCAGTGAAGTTGAAAATCTCTTCTGCCAGAAGTCTGGAAATTGATATGCATTTTGAAGTTTTTTGGAGAGTTTCATGTCCTTTTGGGGGAAGCAGGCATAAACCTGAGCTTCATTGTTTTAAAAATGTATTGCTAATCCAGTTTGATACAGAAATACTTTAATCTCTCTCTGGGTGTTAAATCTATTAGTATAGTTGACAACTACGCCACTTTTTATAGAGGAGAACTCATTGGCTCAGGTCAATGTTGGAAAAATCTGATTTTAAACAGCTGAGGAGTCAAAGATGATCAATTTAAACCTGCAGGCTGGAACTTTTATTTAAAAATATATATTTTTTATGTATTTGTTACAATTGTCACCATGTTGTGACAGTTTAAAATGAGAGATAATCTGTGAAAAAAATCAAGCTACTACATCTTCTCCCAAAGCTAACCAAAACCAACCAATCAGAGCCAGGAGGCGGGTCTTAGCGCTGTCCATCATCCTCCATGCGCTCTGCTACGCAGCACTTGGCATAGCTTGTTGATGACGACAGATAAACGGGTTTTTCTGTAACGGTAAGTTGTTTCTCTGCCATTAGCACATTTAGAAGCGATTACATTAAGTTGATTGGCAGCACTAAGACCCGCCTCCTGGCTCTGATTGGTTGTTTTTGGTTTATTTATATGCCGGTAGAAGCTCGGGTGGTTTGATCTCAACTAGCCATTTTTATGAATAATTTTGTTTACAGAGACTTCATAATAAATTTTATTTTGGATATTTAAAACATCTTCCAGTTACAGCATTAAATGTTCATTATAATTTAAAGTTTATTGATCTTTGATAATATTATTGCATTATTATGCCATTAACATTATATTACTTGAAAACGGTCTCAAAAAACAATATTATCATTTATAAAAATAATTTCTGGGTCAAATTGTGATACATTTATCATAAGTCTAATTGGAATGCTATTTGAGATGCTCATGTTTCTGATTGGCTAATAGCCAATCAGTTAGCATAGCATGGACAGCTAAAATCAGAAGCTACAACACAACATTTATGCTAAACAAATGAAATCATTATGGAAAGTAGAGGAAAAAGTGGTAAAACATTCTAAAAGTTAGTTTCTTTACATATTTTGTAGCATTGTTTGCTAGTTTTCAGTCCCCAGCTGTTAGCAGTTTGGGCGGCGTGGCGTGGAAACGTTGGGGAAGCCCTGTGCTAACGTACGGCTCCGTCCCCAGGTCAGTACCGCTCCGACGGGCTGCTGGAGCTCAGCATGAGCGACTCGCAAGAGCTGAGCTGTGGGAAGAGCCTCCACACGTTGGAGCTGGAGATCCAGGAAGCCTTCCTGCGCTTCATGGCGGCCATTTTGAAGGGCTACCGCTCCTTCCTGCGCCCCATCACACAGGCGCCGTCGGAGAAGGCCACGGACGCCAGCTCGCTCTTCGACTTGCAAGGTAACACGGTGAAATCGTCTGATCAAAACGACTTGAAAAGCAACGCTGCATGTGAAGCCAGAGATCGGACTCCCAGAGGAAGCGGCTGAATGAATCAACCCGACTCCTCCGTTTCCATGCAGCTGCTTCAAAGTCTTCACACAGGAGCCCCAACAAGTCCAGCACAGAGTAATGAGGCTCGTTTCCTCTCCAAAACCTGAGGAGGAAATACAAAAACAGCAGAAACGGTTACTTATTCAGCTTAAGACTTTAAACGGTCGACCACTTTAGATGAAACTGCTTTCATGTTTTGTTGGGAGGTGAAGCTGAATGATGGCCAGAGCTGACTGAGTAATACCAAGTTACATTTAGACCACATTACATTTACCAGAGTAACTTTAAAACAATGCTTACGTCACTGGACTTTTTACTTGAGTAGTTTTATTACGAAGTCTTTCTGATCTTGTTGAGTAAAATTTCCAGATTTTCTGCCCTCTGAATGAAAAACAAACGTAATTTAACCACAGATTCACCAGACAGACATTCTCACTTGAGTAATTTCTTGGACGGCTGCTTTTTATTTATACTTCAGTAAAGAAATGTTGAAGAAGAGCTGCTCTTACTTTTGCCAACCTCTGATAATTGCATACACAGTGTTGCATAATAGAAACTAGACAAGCTAAATAAAAATACTGATTAAATACAAGTTGAACTATGAAGAAAATATGAGACCGATATATTTTGGAGAGTTTAAATCCAATCAGAGCTAATCTTCGTCATGTGGAAATGCTGAATGACTTGGAGAGATAACCAATAAGTCAGAATATTCCAGAATGGGAGGAAGTTGGATTGATCTGTTAAATTGGGAAGAAAGAAAGTTGATGACATGTGTGGCACGAGAACAGTTTGAATCACTTTCTGCACAAGACACACTTTAACAGTAGACATATTCTTACTAATAATTCAAAACGGGGCCTAAATCTGGGATTCTCCTTTTTAAAATCTACAAATTAACGGAGTGACATCCTGCTGTAAAACAATTACCATTAAACTCTCATAAAGGCAACTTAACCATGCAGTTTAATACTTTAGTAATTAATCAAAAACTGTTTTTAAGACAAAAACAACATAAGCAATTTTGTTTTTCCCACAATTTTCTGTAAATATTCTTTCTCTTTGCATCAGCAAAATCATTTGGAAACCTATTTAGTGTTTGTATGAACATGAAGAGCGAAATTTACTGTCTTTATAGAAGGAAACGTATTCTAAAATATTAGTTTTTACTTCCAACCAATTAATTTAAAAATTATTTTATATAGATTTACAGACTTCCACATTAAGGATTGGCTAGTTTGCCATTTTTGTTTTGCTGCAGAAAAGTTGTGTGAATCTGTTTGTAGATTCTTATTTTTCAGATGGTAAAGACACTGAAATAACAGAGAAAATGTGTTTTTATGTTAGAAAAATGAAACTGCCCAGTGTATAATCTGAAAACGCAATTTCTGGTCCTGCTTACAAGTGGCCTCTGTCACAAATAAAATATTAATCATGTGCAGGAAACGCTCTGCACTCTCCTCTGCGTTGTGCCAGCGGCCGCTCTTCCCGCTCTCCGTCTCATAACAGCCGAGGCTTATTACCCAGTTAAGCTGCTTTCAGCATCTACTATGGAGCCGTTTCACGACGTTCGCGCTGGTCCCAAATTGGCCATTACAGTAATAACACCGTGCATTATCCAAACCAACACAAATGGAGGTTGAAGAATATTTTTACAGCCTTTTACAGAATAATGGAGTCTTTAGCCTCCGAGCTGCACACCTTTGGAGGAAGTCTGTTAATTGCTGCTGTCGCAGCAACAATTAGCTCAGTTTTTTACAGTTTGATGGTTTAAATCTGCAGGATTCTTGAAGAGCCGCGACCGCTCTCACCAGAAGTTTTACTCGCTCATGACCAAGACCCAGATGTTCATCCGCTTCATCGAGGAATGCTCGTTCGTCAGCGACAAAGACACCAGCCTGGCGTTCTTTGACGACTGCGTTGACAAAGTGAGCTCCACGTTTTCATGCATTTTAATTTGGCTTCCTGAAAATAAACAAAACTATTTTTTCTCATCCTTCTCTTTCTGGTTCTGCTTTGGGTTGGAGTGTCTCAGTGAACCTCCTGTAACTTTCTCTGCCTTCAAGTTAAGTTTTCTCCTCTGTCTCCTCTTGCTTCCTCTTGTGAGCAGCTTTACAACTCAGAGCGGAGCGCAGAGAAAGGAGGGAAGGTAAGCTGGCTGCTGTTTCACCTCTTCTGCTTGCTCCCTAGTGTGCATTACCTCCGAAAATAACCAAATAATTTTCAGTGAAAATGCATTGCATGGCTAATCTGAAGTTCAGATATTTTCGTTGTTTTGCTTTAGGAAACCTTCCAAACCTTCAGGTCTGATTTAGTCCTGCATTCACACCAGCTCTGTTTAGTCGCTTTAATAAAACTGTAGTTTGTTTGCGTAGAAAATTTGGTCCAAATGTGTAATCTAACTCTGATGTGGATCAAAAAAAATCCATCTAAAAACTTCTGTTTTGTCTCTTGAGATGCAGCTTATTGATTGAGTTGATCTGAAGTTGGTTGATTGATACGCGGTCATTTTCTTAAAAACTTGAGTTTTTTCTTGTGTCAAGAGGGACGAACGTCTTTCCATAACGTGAAGGGCTACATTTTTCATAAAGCTAAATCAGAGAACCATCTCTGTTTGTACGGTTCTCTTTCCCGTTCTGGGATGTCTCTGCCATCTTTGTTTCTGTATGAACTGGACTCGGCTTCGGGATCAGCAGTGGTTCCCTCTGATGGATGGAGGTCAAACTACGACACAGAAAGTTTAGTTAATCGATTGGAACTATATCTCTGCTTGGTTGAAGTGAACTCTGGTGCCGTTTGAATGGATATGTGAACGCCAGGCGGACCAGAGACCAAAAGCATTAAGCAAAGTATACCTCAAAGCACTCTGGGTAAATATAACCAAAACAAATGTGTGACTCTAGCGTTAGCAAGAGTCCTACAACCGCTAAAGTCCTACCCTGCTCCAGTTTTGTTTACATTTTGTGAAGCAGGAAGTTGCACTCATGTCTTCTTCAGAGTTGTTTCCTTTAGAGGTTGTAGGTGCAGCGCCCCCACAGGCGAGGAGGGGAACAGGTTTCCAAAGTGTTTGGTTGGTTCGAGAGTCGCAGCAGCTGAAAATGTAGCAAATGTTGCAATTTTGGTCCAAGTCTGCTGGACGATGAGGTGTGAAGACGCCCTTAGTTTCCTCATTTTCACCTCCCATTTTCACATGGCTGCATTCAGGCACCATCAGCCTGCTTGGTGCTCTGCATTTTTAATGTTCATTTAGATATTCACTGCATGCATTATTCCTGCTGGCTCTGCAGTTTCTCTTGCATGTGTGAAAGAGCAGTTTTAGGTCATCAGACTCCAGCCTTCTGGCTCCATTATAAACGGTGAACTAACATCAACGATCAAACAGAATGCGTGTAGAGTTTGCAGGGTCTTCATATTTTCTTAACCCCGCACTGCGCTCTGCACTAGATGTGGTGGAGCTGAAGAGTTGTGAGAATTCAGAAAACACCCTTAGAGAGTCGGGGTTTATTTTTCTTTTTGTCTCTTTTGCTCTGTGTGCAGCATTTTGTAGAGTTTAATTCGTGTTGGTAAGTTGAAGGTTAAACTTAATGTGTTTGCAGTTTCAGCAGCCGTTTTCCCTGAGTCACTTCCATGGGTCACCGGCCTCAGCAGCTTCAGAACAGACCTGCTGTAATTTAGGTTTAGTGGAAATGATCATGGAGCTTTTCTGTGCTGCAGTGAGGTGAGCTGGGTGTCCCGACCTCCTCCTGCTCCTCCTCTACAGACGATTAAGTCCTGAGTTTGTCTTTGTGAGCTCTGGCTGTGTCATTTCTCAGCACACAGAGATCGTTCAAGTGAAGGAAAATCAGCTGAAAGTTCATTGATCCCTGAAGGAGAGATGGTTTAAAAATATCACCTGAACTTTTTTTTTAATTATGGTAATTATAAATCCTTACAATAAACACAGTGAAGATCAAACATAAACAAATGCAGCTGGATGCCTTGTGCAAATGATTTGTAATCATTCAGGTGAATTTTGTTATATTTGCACATAATATTCAAGTAATGTTTCCATTTTAATTAGACAAATGAAGCAATCAGGATTTTTTGTAGCAATAAATTAATTAATATGATGAATTAAAAATAAATCGATTAATTTCCATTTCCATGATTTATTGTTTGTTTGTTTTTTTAAATCAAAAACTGGGTGATTAAAAGTTTCCAGTCTGGTGCTTTGGTCCCAAATAACCCTTTTTTTTAGGGATAATTTGGTTTATAGAGACTTCATAATTCATTTTATTTTTTCTATTTTTTTGTTTTTGTAATTATGTAAAGGTTGGGTTTTAAAATTTTAAATTCTCCTTTTGATTCATATTCAATCTGAAAAGTACAAAACAGCTGCTGCAGAAAAACTTTAAGCTGGTCCTTAATCATCAGTGTCTGCCAGTTAACTACCTGGATTATATTTTGCATCAATATATTTGATTCAGATTATCCATTTTCTGAAGTTATGGAAATGATTTACTGAACTCTTCTAAAGGGAAATTCTGAGATGACACGAGTCTTTTCAAAATCTTACAATAACAAAAAGCTCGTATATTTATTACTTTGCAGCTTCTAAAGTGACACATAAAACTTTATCTGGATGCTTAAAGAGAAGAATGGTATTTTAATGATGCATTTTTGTCCTGATTGTAAATTTTCAGCTTTGTTTTATGACAACCTATAAGAAGAGCAAAAAGGATATTTCTTCACCTCGTCCTCTACTGATTTAGTTATTAGTCTTTTATTATCTTCAGACTAACTAGGCTAAATTCTGAACTTTAATACCCACCTGGCCTCACTTCGGTTCTGTCGGTGGATAAACCAGCGCCTGCCCAGCTAAAGCCTTTCATTAAGCACCTTTCAGTTTATTCTGCTTCTACTGTGACTATTCATTCTCTATAGATCCACCATAAATCTCCAATCTGTCCCCAGCCACCGCAGCAGCAGTTATCTCATTAAATCTAAGGAGCTCAGGAAAATAAAACTGGTCTGTGGTTGTAACCTTGTATCTTTTGGGTGAAGTGTCACTGTTGGAAACAGTGATTTATAGTAATTTAATGCTCCTGCTGAGGCGATTGTAGGCTTGTAAATGTCTAGTACCAAACACATCGTCTGACAGAATCACAAATTTATTACAGGATGTAAAAGATGAATCTCTGAGACGCAAATATGTTTGCTTTCAGTACCACTACTGGATAATCTTCAGAGATTTGATGCTTTGGCATCAAATGTTGTCATTAAATATACTTTTCAAGAAAAATTCACATGTACAGTTCTCTCTAAAATATTTAAATCTCTTCAACTTTTCCACATTTTGTCATATTGCAAACACAGACCTCGATGTAATTTATTGGGCAATATAAAGAATCACAAAGCATTGTTTAATCCATTGTCTAGATTGAGCAAGAAGGTAGAAGGTGAGCCAAGAAATTACTATTAATCCACTCTGATAAGGAAAGCAATAATCAGAAGCAGCCAAAGAGGATTAGAGGTCCTAAAATCAGCTTTTCTCAAAGTAAAGCGATCTGAGTAAAGAAAGATGTCATCTGCATAAATGTGAACTTTTAACAGCTGACTTATTATTACCAATTATTGAGAAGAGTGTCTAAAGCTGAGCTACAGGGGACTCTTCTTATAATAATGTACGGTGTCATCTGCATAAAGGCGAACTTAAACAGAAGTTGTATTCTTACCAAAATAATCGGGAATTTATTTAGAAATTAGACACTTTTCCTGAAGAACAAAAATAATTTTAGCCAAATAAATAAATAAATAAAACCCAAATAGCTGTCTTGATGACAAAACACTGTCCTTGTCTTGCTGTCAAGGACAGTTTTATTTGACTGGTCTGTTTTTTTCCTGAAGTTTTCAGACTTTTCCTTCGGCTATGAAACCGTTGAGATTTTACGCCTCAGCTTACTGCTTGCTGTTTACTGCTGACCTATAAAAACGGCAAAATGTCACCCCGACGTTTGACCGCAGCAGATGATCTGTTGTTCCATGGATGAAACGGAGGCAGGAAGCTCGTTGTAAATGTAGCTTAGCCTGGCTGTTCTGCCCGTTTCCTATTATAGGAGGTTTATCTGTCTTCATCAGGGCTGTTTCTCTCCGTCTGGCTCTTTCCCTGTGATATCATTAATTCTGTAATGGATGTGAATGTGTTTTTATTGTAGCTTTACTTTGCATTTGGGTGTCATTTGTTTTGTGTGTCACAGTTTGCAGAGAAAGCAGCAGAGGTAGAGGGAAAACTAGGTCACTTACTGTCGTCCTCCCTCTTCTCTCACCTTCATCACAACGTTAAATTACCCTGAAGGGTTTTTTTTATAGGTACAAGAGTTTAATTGGTGTGTTCACCAAACACTGACCCATGCATGTGACACCCTGATTTAGATGGATGCTGCTCAGGGCCACATTCCTGTTTCTATCAGGGTTTTTTTTAGCTTATTTTGATGTAAATAAATAAATTAAAGGCATTAAGATTACATGAACAGACACAAAAACAAAATGTGTGAAAATGTCCGGTGCAGTACAGAATGTGTTTTTGTTTATATGGTTCATAAATGAGAAAGAAAGTTAAAAAAGAAAGCATGAAAAGTGGAGTTAAAAAGGAGTTAAATACATAAAACAGGGTCTGCACACATTCTTAAAGTCTTAAAATTCATGTATTAAAATTAAAGCCTTAAATCTACAGAAAAAAGATAAGTCTGCCTTAAATATGTTAATCAGAGATGTTAAATTTAATATTACACTCTATGTAGTTTTCTTTTTTTTTCTTGCACGACTTTACTGTTGCAAGTAGACATCTTGACTTTAAGCGGTTACAGCTACCGGTGACAAGCAGCAGCTAGTTAGTGTAAAGCTAGCTATTGCTATGAAATGATTATAGAAATAAGGAAGGTGCTACTTACACAGCTGGAAAGCAAACGACCACAAACAACAAATGGTAACAAGATGAAAACAAATATTGGTCGTTAATATCAACTTGGTTTTATTCACCGATACGTTAAAACTTGACTGGTACCGATGTTGGTACCAATATATCGTTCATCCCTGGAATAAAGTAAATAAATAAATCACTGTGTCTTCAGCAGAGATGGATGAAAGAGTCTGTAAATCGTGACTCTCTCTCGCTGTTTGTGTGCCGCGGTCTGCAGGTGGACGGCGAGCGGCCGGACGAGACGCGGCTGATCGAGGTCGATGAGTCGCAGCGCAGCGAGCACACGGTGTTCATCACGCCTCCAGAGCTGCCGCCGCTGCCTGACGGCGAGGAATACCCGCTCTGCTACAGGTACCGGCCGGACCGGCTCAGTGGGCTTTCATCTCCTCCTCACCCGTTTTCTGGACAGTTTTTGGTTGGTTTGCAACGTCTGTCACTTAGCTAAGGGCTCATGAAATTCTGGAAAATACTTGAATTTTATTATTTCTGTATAAAGTCTTTAAGGTGCTTGATATTCAAACTGTTATTTCTTAATAAAGTCCAACGTAACGTTTGATTAAAAGCTTGAAGACACGAAGAACAAAAAGGAATACATTTCTGGCAATAAACTCTGTTTTAGATTAATCTCATGAAATGAAATGTTGAAAATTGACATTGAAAATTTTCAGAAATTTTGAGATTGATTTAAGAAATTTTCTAAAAAAAACTTACATTTCTGCATTTCAAAAGTAGAAAAATTTTCTGAGTTTCAAAAGTGAACATTTGCTGTAGAAAATTTTAGATTTTCAAGATCAGAGATTCCAAAAAAGAAAATTTAGAAAATGTCTAAGATTAATCTCAAGATTTCTGAGGTTTTGGGTAGAAATAAACTCTCGCTTCTTTTCTTTGATCATTTCCATATCATTTCCATAACGTTTTGACAGAGTGTTTCCGCAACGTTTTAACGGGTTGTTTCCATAATGTTTCTGTAACGTTTCCGTAACGTTTGACGTGTAGTTTCCATAACATTTCTGTAGCGTTTCCGTAACGTTTTGACGGGTCGTTTCCGTAACGTTGAGACGGGTCGTTTCCTTAACGTTTCCGTAAAGTTGAGACGGGTCGTTTCCGTAACGTTTCCGTAACGTTTTGACAGGTCGTTTCCATAATGTTTCTGTAATGTTTTGACGGGTCGTTTCCGTAATGTTTCCGTAACGTTTCCGTAATGTTTCCGTAACGTTTCTGTAACGTTTTGACAAGTCGTTTCCATAATGTTTCTGTAATGTTTTGACGGGTCGTTTCCGTAACGTTTTGACGTGTAGTTTTCATAACGTTTCTGTAACGTTTTGACGAGTCGTTTCCATAATGTTTCTGTAACGTTTTGACTGGTCGTTTCCATAATGTTTTGACGGGTCGTTTCCGTAAAGTTTCCGTAACGTTTTGACAAGTCGTTTCCATAATGTTTCTGTAATGTTTTGACGTGTAGTTTTCATAACGTTTCTGTAGCGTTTCCGTAACGTTTTGACGGGTCGTTTCCGTAACGTTTTGACGGGTTGTTTCCATAACATTTCCGTAACGTTTTGATGTGTAGTTTCCATAACATTTCTGTAATGATTTTTCCGGGTCGTTTCCGTAACGTTTTGACGGGTCGTTTCCGTAACGTTTTGACGTGTAGTTTCCATAACGTTTCCGTAACGTTTTGACGTGTAGTTTCCATAACGTTTCCGTAACATTTTGACGTGTAGTTTCCATAACGTTTCTGTAATGTTTTGACGGGTCGTTTCTGTAATGTTTTGACGGGTCGTTTCCGTAACGTTTTGATGAATCGTTTCCGTATCGTTTTGACGGATCGTTTGACGTGTGGTGGTCCTGCAGGTACGACGGTTTCCCGGTGTTGACTCTGGAGCTGTTCGACCCGGTGGAGGGCCTGCGGACGCCCTCCTCCCGCCTCGCCGCCAGGCACAGCTGCCCCACAAGCCCCGCCCCCATGTTCAGACGCACCAAACAGGTGAGCAGCAGAAACCTACTTCCTGCTCTAAAGACAGTTTCATCTGGAAGAAGAATTATATCTTGTAAAATCTCTTCCAGGTACATCTAAAAAATGACTGGTTTTGTTTGTGTCATTTATTTCAGAAGGTTTCTAGTATAATAAGGTATTTGCACTAGAAACCAGACAAAAATTCTGGGTAATATTTTGTGTTTTTATAGTGCAGTGAATGAAAACCTAAAATCAGTGCCCAACATAATCTGAATATTATGGAAAAGCTATAGCATATTCATAGAAGGTTGAGTGGAAGGAAAAAGTGTGGTAGGAGAAGGTTCTCCAGCAACAGGGAGATCGGCAGCCAGTTGGGTCTCCCAGTCATCTGCTGGTTCTGAAGGCAACACAACCATCTATCAGATCAGCTTGGAGCTCAATCAATCAATCAATCAATCAATCAATCAATCAATCAATCAATCAATCAATCAATCAATCAATCAATCAATCTTTATTCCAGACCAAAAAGGTCCATAATAAAAA
>CAEGAF010153378.1:0-18507 GCA_903067075.1 Micropoecilia bifurca
AATTAAATGATCTAAACCTTAAAGTGGTTCCAGTTTCTCTCGATGGCCAACCTGTTGAAACTGTGGCTCATTTTAAATACCTTGGGTCGTTCCTGGACAGTCAGATCTACTTTGCTGAAAACACTGACTATATTTTGAACAACTGATCTCAGAGACTCTACCTTTTAAGAAGACTTAGTGATCTTGGGGTCACTAACTAGAGTTGGGAGTCACCCCAAGATCACTAGTGATCACACTAGTCTAGGGGTGACCCAACTAGAGTCTAGTCTACATTTCTCCTCTGACAAGTTTAAACATCTTGTCTGTGCCTCTGCTGATTGTTTGTCACCCCTATGTCTTGAATTTTTTTTGGGGGGGTAAATCATATTTTTTAAATTTCTACTGAAGGGTTCAGTGAAGGCGCATATGAAACTGGTGGGTTCGGTACATAAAAAAAGGTTAAGAACCACTGATCCAAGTTATTAAACACTAGTGTCGGTTTTCCAGTTGTTGTTCCTTTTATTTGTCCAGTCAGACACATTTTATGCTTTACAGTTGATTTGCTTCATTTACCTGCATTAGTATTTAGTGTAGTTCTGTATTTATTTAGCACCATGTATTATACAGAAATCTGCTGAAGGATTTGAGGAAAACCACTTGAAACGTGTTTGTTTTTATCAACCTGATCTTCATCTTTTTATAACGTTTGATTCTAACCGAAGTGTTTCTGCTCCACAGTTGCCATAGAGCCGGAGAACAAATGAGGAGCCGAACAGCAGAGAATGTGAAATCATGTGAACCGATTGAACGTCACTATGAAGGACACCAGTTATTACCAGTGATTCAAATAAAGTTTATTGATCTGCTCCTCAGATTCCTGATTTCTGTTTCTTAAAAGAATGGTGAATTATTTTAGTTACATTAATATTCAGACATAATAATCTCAGAATGAGAAAACAAACTCCTGAACTCGTCCCAGGTTGGTTAAATACTCTGTAGTTTTTCTTATTTTTGGCACATCTGCAGGTTTGCTGCTCTACAGATCCCTGGAGTAGGACGCTGTCCGCTGGTGCACAGCCACCGCTATGCTGCACAGCAGCGCCACTCCCAGGAGGCCCACCGCCACTGCAAGAGCTGTAATGATACCTGCAGGAAACAACAGATCATTTTTACGCGTTTATACGTTTTTGTTAAAAAAATAAAATAGATTAACTGTTTCAGAAACAAACAGAATTTAGAAAAAGTATGTATTCATACTCCTTGAATTTTGTCGCATTAAACCAAAAATGTTTTCGTGTTTTTATGATTTTATGAAATAGAGCAAAACAAAGTATAATAATGAAGTGAAGCAGAAGAAGCTCCATAATCAACCTTCTGATTGTTTGATGTTTGTTTGTTTGTTGTTTAATTATTCCATTAAGAAAGAGGACAGATTATACAAAATACTTTAACTACATATTAACATGATAAACTGGAAACAAGTAAAATTTGTGAGAAATTTCTCCTAAATAAAAGGTGTAAAAAATATTTTACAGCAAATCAAAACAAAATCTTTTATGAGAAACGCTAAAAATAAAATTTCAAGAGGAAATGAAACTAACATGCTGATTTTACAGCAATACTGTTGATCTGATACCGATACTGATCAGGTATCAATATTTTGAGTGGGTTGCCTTTATTTGAATCATATAGTGCAGGGGTGTCCAACATGTGGTCCAGGGGCCATTTGTGGCCTTTGGGCTGACTTTGTCCCAACTGGAATTAAATGCAGAGGGAGACTTTTAATCTGTAATCGGTAAAAATAGTTTCCAATGTAATTTTCTTACACAGCAAAATGTAAAGTACAAAAGAAAGTATTTGGGGTTTTTTTTTTAGCAAAAGGTTAAACCAAGAGACTTTCACTGAAAATCCAACTTTGCTGCACCCAAATCAGCTTTTATTCTTTCTTGCAAACATTTTGAAACAAAATGACCCAAATCCTGCTACTGAAAATGAATTTATTCATAAAGCCCAACAGATACATTTGTTTAGTGTAAATATGAGCAGTAAAATATTGACTTAATCTGACTTTTAAGCGTAATGAAGGTAGAGTCTTTTCCCCCTACCTGTGCTGGACCACCTGGTCCTGGCGCCGCACTCGGCCTCCCAGTCGTCCGGCATCACGTCGCGCACCAGCTCAGTGAAGGAGGTCAAAGGGCAGCGGCTGAGGCCGCCGCAGCCCGGCACGCGGCTGGGGTAAGGCTCAGACCAGGACTCATTACGGTACAGCAGCTCCACTGAATAGGATCTGGGTGATTATTAGCATGAGCACAATAAGATGACACACACTTGTGGGAAGCATTATGTAAACGGGCTTTTTGCATTCTGTGCTAATTCGGCCAAAGCGGCGCTGGACGGACGCCCGGCCTGCACCGGATTGAAACAGGAAAATATATTTGAATGGTTCATTCAACTAAAAGGAAGAATGCAATAAGTGAGAGTATGTGCGTCTGACCTAGATACCGCACTTGAATATGCAAATAGCAGAGTGCGTGGAGAACAGACTGGAAGGAAGTCATTACCCATCATCCTCCTGGTAGAACTCAAAGAGTTGACAGGCAGCGTAGGGAGGCAGGAGGCCGTCGTAGACGTCCAGCGCTGCCTGCAGGGTGATGAGTGTGGAGTCATGCTAGGATAAGAGAGAACGTGAGGGGATGTGAAGCGGCGCTTCGCGACACAGACAGTCGGTTTATGTGAGACGCTGAGCTTACAGCTGAGTACATAATGAATTTCAGCGCCGTGCTGCCGCTGCTGCTGCCGCTGCTGCTGCTGCCGCTGCCGCTGCTGCGCTCCATGGCGTCAGAGAAATTCCTCAGGATGGCGTTTAGCAACACCCCTGGCAAATTAACACAGAGTCAACAGAGCAAGTTCGTTTTCCGCAGACACCAACAGAACCTCTTGACCCCGTTGAGCCGCTTCCTCTGGCGCCGTCGTCTCCGTCCCATCAGCTCTTCAGAGCCGACACAGCACTTCGCATCGTTTGAGGCGAAAACAAAGCCTGGGCCACATAGGATACACAGCTTCACACACACACACACACACACACACACACACACACACACACACACACACACACACACACACACACCCTGTAATATACCCTGTAAAATCTCATTTTATTTTTATAGCACATTTCAGCAAAACGGCAGTTCAAAGTTGTTTACGTCATACAAACACAAAGTCACAGAAACACTGATTCATCGATTATTGCTTCATTGATTATGTTTCTAAACCAACTTTAACCAGCTAGGCTTTTAATCTGGACTTAAAGGAACTCAGTGTTTCAGCAGTTTTGCAGTTTTCTGGAAGTTTGTTCCAGATTTGTGGCAAACAGAAGCTGAATGCTGCTTTGTTCTGGTTTTGATGCAGATCAGAATCAGAACTTATTGATTCTTTTGTTCAGAGCTGAGAAGAAACTGTTGCAGTAATGAATGCGACTAAAGGTAAATGCATGGAGGAGTTTCTCTAGATGTTTTTGGGACATTAGTCCTCTAATCCCGGAGATGTTCTCCAGGTGAGAGAAGGCAGAGTTGGTAACTGTCTTTATGTGGCTCTGAAGGTTCAGGTCAGAGGTCATCACTACTCCCATGTAATGACTGAAGCTGTGCATTGACTCTGGTTCGCTCCTCTTTAGGTCCAAAGATAAAAACTTCAGTTTTGTTTCTGTTCAACTGGAGAAAGTTTTGGCTCATCCACACATAACAGCATCTGCTCAGTGATTGGATGGTTCTGAGTCACCTGGTGACATCATAATGTAGAGCTGTGCATAGTTATGGTAGCTGATCTTAGTTCATGTTCTAGGCTGAGCCAGTGGGAGCATATATAAGGGTCCTAGGATTGAACCTTGGGGTTCACCACATGTGATGTCTGTCCACTTCAATGAGAAATTTTTATATATTTCTATTTACAGCCAGTACACTGTAAAACATTACAAGGTGATTTAACTTGAAAATGAAAGTCCACAAGAACAAGAAAACTGTTTTTGCTTCTATTTTTAGACAACTTGTCTAAACATTGTTTTTTTAAGTTCATTAATCTTGAATTGTGAGTTTTAACTTAATCCAAATTAAATCACAATATGGAATAAAATCTGCCCTGATTTTTCTGTTATTTCCAATTTAAACTAAATAATTTTTCAAAATATGAAAGAAAATAAACTGTCCTCACCCACATGTCTGTTATTTTACTCATAATATCAAGTTAAAATAACGACTTATTTTACATTAGACTAATTTAAATTCTTGTTTCAAATTGCAGGAACCAAATTTCTGATCTGATGATGAATTTTATTAAACATCTGAATAAATTCAGCTCAGAAACATTTAGTGTGATCAGAAGAGTCAGATCAACGTAACGCATTTTCATCTGAGGAGACAGAAACACGCCGCTAAGCATTCTGGGAAATAGTTCCCACTCCTGACCTTTTTCTTCTTTCAGTTTTTTAAGTGTTAACCTTAAAACTCTAGTTTATTCAACTCTTACACTCTAAAAAACATTTTTTTGGACTTAAGTTCATCTTATGGACTTATTTACATTAATTTAACTTCATTCTTTTGCTTTTGCTATGCCAACTTACTTTATTGTGTTCATTTAACTCAACTATTTATACTAAAGAGTTGAACAAACTTAATTGGATTGATTCTGTAGATAACAATCAATTCAATTAAGTTTATCCAACTTAATTTATTAAGTTTACCCAATTCATTATATTCTAATCATCCAACTGTTAATTTTATTTAACATATGTATTAAGTATGTTTAAGATAACAGATTTAAGTCACTCTTATTTTCTTCTAATAAACATTTAAAATCTCGTCAACTCAAACTTTTAAGTTTTTACATTGTCCTCTAAATTTAAAAGTTACAAATCTTTTCCTTAAAGGATCTTTTTATACTTTGATTTTACTTCAAATAATTAAGTTCAACACCATATTTGTATCCCAGGTCTGACTCAAGCTTAGCAGGACAGATTTCCTGTTATGTGACTTTGGCTGAGTGGGTCAGTGGTCATCTTGTGATCAGGAGGTTGACGGTTCAATTCCAGCTTCCACCTGCCACATGTGGATGGATATTGGTGTGTGAATGTGTCTCTAATGTGAAGTCACTGCCTTAAATCTGTCATTTTAGACATACTTAATAAATAAGTTGGATAAACTTAATTGAATTGCAGTTTTGCAGTGTACAGTGAGTTCCCACCTCCAGAGAGCCGGGCCTTTTCTCTGCGCTTGTGGCTGAGGATGCTGTATGTGACCTCGAAGGACGCGATCCTCCGCAGCGTTTCCAGGACGTCCGGCGTGGCCCAGCGAGGGAGAGTCAAGTTATGGATCCTCTGTGAACGAAAAACTGTCATTAGTTACATTACACCGACATGAGGAAAATTAAAAAACAAGAAATAAACGGGGGTTAATTTGCTGCGTTATATTGTTTCTGTGAACCCGTCTATTTTTAGATTAGAGTAGGAAGATAACAGATGCTCATTTTGCAAGTGTGAATGAGCAACCTGGCCCAGAAAGCTCCCATGTCAGGGTATTTTAATTACTATATTTCCATATGTTCTCCATTTCAAGTCTGGCTGGAAGTATGAACATTATCTGCATCCATTAAGAGAAAACTGTTTTCCTCTTTTATTATTTTCTGCTGATGATCTGCAGCTAGAGGCAAGAAATACTGGAGAAACGCTTATAACTGCCTATTTTAATAGTTCAAACACCAAATATGCATTAATTCACACAGTGGAAAACATTGTAATACTAAAACAGAATCTAAACTTACAGTCTGCCTCATTTCTGCTTTTGAAAAACAGCCAATAAGCGCAAAGAAAAATAAATGCCACTTCCTGATTGACTCCTTATGTTGCATTTTTGGAAAATCTTAGATATACTTCATGAAAAATTGGTGATTTTTATTGTAAATTTTCCTTGAATAAATTAAATACAACTAAAGCATAAATACAGAGTGGTTTATAAAAGTATTCATTCAAAATGATTTTTTGATTTTGGGACACAAAGCAGTGGATATCTGTTCTCATTCTTCATTTTCCCACAGCATGATGCTGCCACCACCACTAAAAGTTTGCTGGCCAGCTGCAGTTTGTATAAATTGTCTCCCACTTGACATTTACGCAAAACTTTGTGCTGATCAGTTGCGGAAAATCCCTATGAAACAAACTGAAGATGAAATGGGGGGGAAATGTGTTCAGCTTAATCTAACTTTAATTTTAAAACCTTCTAAAATGTTTTCTGTGGAACAAACCTGACAGGTCAGAGTGTCATGAACCCTCCAGATCTTTTTGCCCACCAGTCGGGACACAGGGTATCCGGTGTGGTTGGACAGCCTCTCCACGAAGCTCTGCAGTCAGACAGAGGAAGTCACATCAAATTTATTCGCAGTTCTGTTTCTTTTCATCTAAATCTTAACCATGTCTCCATTTTTACATAGTTGATAAATTTTCCCCCTTTGACTTTTTTTCATTTATGCAGGTTTCTTTGACCTTTATTCACTGCTGTGCATCAGTTTGGATGAAACGTGTTGGCTCTAACATGGAGGACGGACAGTGTGAAGCGTCTCCACCCGGTTCCTGCATGCAGCTTGCAGGCTGTTCACATGTGACAGCAGCAGCCCTGGCCTGATCTCCAACACCTTCTTAGCAAGCAGCGCATGGGACCCGGTTTAATTAAAACCGTTTCATTGTAACTCCTTATCTAATTTAATCCAACCGTTAATTAGTGTCTCTGAGAATGTGAGAGAAATTGCACTGTGCAGCTTTTTGCAGGCACTGGAGTCACCGTGCCTGAGAAAATCAGCGAGAGGACAAGATGCCTGGCGCATAACTAACACGTCCGCTGGAAGTGCTGATTGGGTCGGCAGCGGCAGCCGCTGAACTGCAGCGATTTCACCAAAAAATGCGCAATTTTGTTTGCTAGTTTACATACCAAACTGCCAAAATTACAAAAATAGTGTTTAGCAGTGAATCCAGCAGGATTGTGTAAATCTGCTATGAAATTAATGAGCGATAAACAAGATTTCACAAGTTCACAGGGACATGGCTCCGGGAAAGAGGCGGCAAAAATAGGAAGGGAAGGCGACGACCTTCTTAAGGTGGAACCAGACGATGTAAATAAGCTTTCCTCAACCTGCTGCCTGCATATTTTAATCAAGTTGCTTCATTTCTTTGCTGCAGGACAAAACAAAAAACCTTTCTGCTTTTAATGCCGAGGTTTGTGGCAGTTAGCTGTGATACAATTCTAACGCTAACTTCTGTGCAACCAGAAGCAACAATTAGAGACTCAGATTCAGATTTGTTTGCTTTTATTTCCTCACTCTGTTAGCAGTTGACACTACAGCTAATGCTAAGAGAATTCAGCTCTCCACCCAGGGCGCTACTTCCTGTGGGGCATCGTGCATAAAAAAAACAAGAAAGGTTAAGTCTGCTGCACCCCAAACCAAATTTTAATTGATTATTTGTGGATTTTACAAATGGAGGGAAAAGAACCTGTCACTTTACCGCCTTATATCTGTATGCAGTGGTTAGCTAACGAGGCTAACTGGAGATTTCCAGCTTCACAGTGAAGTCGGCACTAAATTACAATCTGTTTCTGGACTGAATTTGAATGTCTTTAAAAGACACATACTGAGTCGAGGTTTTTAAAACATAATTAGAACTTTGTGAAATCACACAATGTTTTGTTTTAGTGATTCTGTAATATGACTTTCTAAAATTTAGCATGAAATTTGGTCTTGAGAATTTGACCAAAGATGCTTGGAAACAAATTTTCTGATTGGTGAATCTTTTATTTCTACAAAAGACTTAAAAAAAAAGTTAAAATCCTATATAATCAACTGCACTTTACAAACTTATTCAAACTTCCTGATGTTTTTACACATTTATGCCCATTAAAACCATCAAATCTGAATAAAATATGTCAACATTTGTGGCGACAGGCAGACAGATGGATAAAAGGGTGTTTCCCTAGTGGGGTTTGTCATTTTGTGGGTCCATCCTACCTGGTGAGTCCGGAGGAACCTCTGGTAGGGGGCGCTCTCAAAGGTCTCCGTCATCAAAGCTCTGAACCGCGGACAGTCTTTGCCCGGAGACTTCAAAAGCTTCAACAACCAAGAATGAAAGCATTAAAAAGACAGACAAAGAAAGAAGCATTTACTTCAAGCTCTGGAAGGAGTATAACTACATTGTCGCTTTACACTGTAACACAACAGGCCCTGAACGGCGTCGGGTTCAGCTGAAACTCTGACAGCAGCAGCATGGAGCCGGGGACCCGACTAAATTTATGCAGGGTTTGGGTACAGCTGTGCAAGCTGCTGGATGAAAAGGAAATATTTATTTGGCTCAGCAGCCCACCTTATCCTGGGCCCTGGGGACGGTGTGCACTGGAATGGGCCGCCACAGTAACTGGGGCATGATGGGAGGCGGGCGTCTGGTGGGGGGGAACATCCCAGCAAGGCAGGCCTGGGCGCTCATCAGAGTGCGGTCGTAGTCGGTGCTCCGGACATAAAGCTGGAGGAAACATGGAGGAAATATGGAGGAAACATGATGGATACATGGAGGAAACACAGAGAAAACATGGAGGAAACACGGAGGAAACATGGAGGAAACACAGAGGAAACACTGAGGAAACACGGAGGAAACATGGAGGAAACACAGAGGAAACACGGAGGAAACATGGAGGAAACATGAAGAAAACATGGTGGAAACACAGAGGAAACATTTAGGAGACTTGGAGGAAACACATCGGAAACATGGAAGAAACAGAGGAAACATGGAGGAAACATGGTGGAAACACAAAGGAAACATGGAGGAAACACAGAGGAAACAGGGAGGAAACATGGAGGAAACACGGGGGAAACATGGAAAAAACATGGTGGAAACACAAAGGAAACATGGAGGAAACACGGAGGAAACAGGGAGGAAACATGGAGGAAACACAGGGGAAACACGGAGAAAACATGGTGGAAACATGGAGGAAATACGGAGGAGAAATGGTGGAAACACGGAGGAGACATGGAAGAAACACAACGTTAAAGAGTGGCGCATGTGATGGAATATGACGGCGTATTAGTGCTGTCGTATTTCTATCTGTAGATTGAAAAAGAAGTAATTTTCACCCAAAAACCTCAGAAATTTTTCAATTAATTTCAGAAAAAATCAAAGAATTTTTTTAGCACTAAAACTTGAAAATTTGCAACAACAAAAATGAAATTTGACGATTAATTTCCTACAAAATAATGGATGGATGGATGGATGGAATTTCCTACAAAATAACGTAGAAATTTCTGATTTTGAAAGTCAAAGATTTGCTAGAAAATTTTGAGATTTTGAGATTAATCTCAGAAACCTTCTGGAAAAAAACGTGGACATTTCTGAGCTTCAAAAGTCAAACATTTTTAGAAAAGAACTCAGAAATTTTTAGATACATTTGAGAAATTTTCTAGAAAAAAATGCTTTTAGCTCCAAAAGTAAAAAATAAAATTGCAACAGAAAAAACTCAGAAATATCAAGATTCATTTCCTAGAAAATCGCTCAAAAATTTCTGATCCTGAAAAAAACTAGAAAATTTGATTTTGATCTCGGAAAGTTTCTGAAGTGTATAAAGTATTTAAAGTAAAACATTCAGAAGCTACAGTAGAAAATATCTAAGATTCATCCATTTTTTTCTCACAAATTTTAAACTTTTTGGACTCAAAAATTTTCCTGCTTTCACTGGAAAATTCCTGAACTTAATTTCAAAACTTATAAATTCACTGCTCCACTTTTTCCCATCTACAGATTCCCTAACACGCCGTCGTAGGAATCAGACACATTCTTGGGTTTTAGATGATTTGGAAAAGGAACAATCTTTTTTTATAGCACATTTCACCACAACACGAGTTTTAAAGACATCGCTTGGATTATATTCCTGTCATCGTCCAATAAAAACACAAACTTCAAGGCACAATCTCTGCTGCTGTATGTGGGTCAGCTGAGCCGTCATCAAGTGAAGGGAAGGATTTGAAAAAATGCGGGAAGCATGAAGGTGGGAGATCCGGCTGGCTGTGATCTCCTCTGACACCAGCCTTTGCTCGTCTCCATCCCTCTGTCACTCTGTGTCAGGGTTTTGTACACAGTAAATCCCTCTGATAAGCTCAGATGCTTCTGTGACACCAGAAATCCTCCTTTTCCCCTGTTTTGTGAAATTAAAGCAGACGTGGCAGCACAGTGGGGAAAGCTGGGTACAAGCTGACAGCGACTCGGAGGCAAATTACCAACGACAGGTACTGAGAGGAGCTGGTATTTTCATATTAATTACATGTTACCAGGCTGGGAGGAAGGGGAGAGTTTGGAGACAATAAGAGGCAGTGGGAGCAGAAATCATGGCCTGATGATGACAGTCTGCTGAGCCTGCAGCTCCTCTCATGCTGCCAAGTGTATCCAGTACAAACCGTGGCGCCCTGGGCTGCTTTATCCCCCCCATTCAGCACATAACAAGGCCACGGCAGCGATACGACCACAATGTGTCATCCTCATTAAATTACTGCGTGCAGCGCAGGCGGCAAACACACGCAAAACTTGTGGCATGTTGCTACAGTGGCGGCGGCGAACATGGGAATCCAGATATTAGAGCGGAGCTGGAAAAACAGCGAGCTGCAATTTCCAGATGGATGTGAGGAATCACACTCACCTCTTTGCTGTTGTATTCCTCACTGAGGAAGTTTCCGTAGCGCCTGCGTAGAAACCTGCCCAGCTCAAAGTGCTGCTTCATGCCGAGCTGCAAGGGAAGCAGAGAACAGGAGCTTCATGTGGAAAACCTGCATCCTGATCAGGGTTTAGTGCTTTTTTACTTCTCCTTCAGACATTTTATTATGAAGAGTCTCTACTTTTACTTGAGTAAAATGTCTGGATTATCTGCCTACTGAATGAAAAACAAACAAGTTTTAACCAAAGATCCCAGAAACAGACCTGCAGTTTTTATTGAAAGAAACTGATTTGGAAAACAATTTGTCATTATTGTCATTTAAATTTTCACCTAACTTTATATTCTGGTCTGTGTCATGATGTAATTTTTAAATATTAATGATTGATCATTAATTGGGTAGACATTTTAACCAAATACTTTTTGTCTCTTACTTTAGTCATTTCTTGGACATCAATTTTATACTTTTACTTGAGTAGAAATATGTTGAACTATATCTTCTCTTATTTCAATATTTGAATATTATCTCTGCTCCATAAACCTCTGAAAACCAACTGGACTTAAATAAATGTGTGTTTCTGCAGGACTTACTGGCACGGGAATGACCTTTGACCCCGAGGCCCTGATTTCTCAATGCCATCATAAATTACTTCACTAGCAAACAGAGTGTTTGATTTAACCTGAATTTAAATGCTGCTGATTTAAGAAAACATGAAACCAACATATGTTTCCCACTTCTATATATTTAATTGTCAACTATCTACAAACTGTCATCTTTCTTCCCCCTTACTGCGTTTTTGTCACAATAAAAATATAACATTTGTGGCTTAGGGAGTATAAATCCTCCAAATCACAGGACATTATTTTATTATAACTTGTTGAAGTTATAATCTACAGTAAATTTCCATTAATTCTGTTCCTGTTAATCTGTAAGCTGGTCTGTAATTTGTCGTCATTTAACTTTATATGGTCGGATTTAAACGTTAGCAACTGTGTCACATTGAACTACTGAACATTAAACAAAGCATTTAAAAATAGAAAAAGACATGAAAACACAATACATATTTCAGAAAGCAAGCGCGAACAATAGCAGGTTTGTTAATGTTTCATCATTCGGAGCAGAACTGCTCAGCTGAATTTCATCAACCTGACAGTGAAGTGGAGCGAAAAGTCGAAGAGAAAAACCTGAGAAATTTTAACAGTAAAATTACATTTTTAAGTGGCGGCTCTGATATTTGTGAACAGAGACAACTGGCTTTGCTTCCCATCTGTTTAAGAAATGAAATATCTGTTGATTTTTGTTTAAATATTTTTGTTTTTGTGTTAGTTCATCAACCATCTTTCTCTGTTAAACAGTAGCTTGATAATCTCAACTTTTACCTTAAGCTAAAAATTGTATGTTTTGAAAAGCACAAAAAGTCGTCGCAGTTTCTAATAAGATACCAGAGAAAGTGAAAGAGAGACAGTTAGTTTTCTAAAATGTTTTAAGCTGAGAGACTTTTCACTCAAAAAAAGACAAATCCGTCTGTTTGGTGATGCTTCCTGCTCAAAGGGGCAGATATTAGGTATTTTCCAGGCACTTAGTGATATTTTACAGCACAATAGAGTCAATGTGTTACTTTCAGTTATTAAAAAAATGCAGCATAGAAGAAAATTGGCTTTGAAATTTGATGTCTGGAAAATGGCCTCCGTCTCTTTAAGAAGGTTGCACTCTTTCCAACACTCTGCCTTCAGAAATCATCACAACAATGTTTCTCCATTATGCCATTAGTAACTGTAACTAGGAGTGTTGAACTGAGACGTAGTTTGTATGAGCCAGATGTTTGCTGATTGCTGCTGGCTAGTCTGAAGGAGCAGAGCGATGGAGGCCTGGAGCTCTGTGAGGCGACTAGCATGATAAACATTTAGCAAGTTATTGTTATTCACAATTAAATTGGGAGACTTTAATTAATTGGTTCACTAGATTTATTGTTGGCTCACTTCTGGAATATTTACTGAATGATACTTTCTGCTCAAGGTTGTCATTCTGTCAGATCCTTTTCTGTGGTTTGTTCCAGTTTTACCTTCCTGCTCCTAAACACTGGACGTTTTAGCAGAAAGAAACAGCATGTACCTCGGTGAGCTGTCCGAAGCCCTGAGCCCAGACTTCCTCCCCATGTGGATCCCTGGGGTACGACTCAATAGGCGATCGATCGCCGTGTCGGAACACCTTAAAAGTCAGAACAGATTATATTGCATGAATTCAGGCGCGGTGCTGATGCTGCTGCGTTCATCACGCCCTGCAGCTAAAGGAGTAACTCTGCCTGAGACAGAAAGTGGTGATTAGAAACAGATCAGGCCAGATTTAAAGCAGACGAGTCATAGAGTTATTAACCTGCACACTGTAAAACATTAGAAGGTGATTTAACTTGAAAATGCAACAAGAAAATAGTTTTGGTTTTACTCAGGAGTTAAAGTTCATGAAGTTGATTTAACAAGAGCCATGTTGTCTAGACATTGTTTTTTTTTAGTTAAATAAGCTTGAATTGTGAGTTTTAACTCAATGCTGCAATTTAAACCAAATTAAATCACAATTTGCAATAAAATCTGCCCTGATTTCTCCATTATTTTACTCACAATATCAAGTTAAAATAACTTATTTTACATTAGAATAATTTAAATTCTTGTTTCAAATTGCAGGAACCAAATTTCTGATCTGATGATGAATTTTATGAAACATCTGAATGAATTCAGCTCAGAAACATTTAGTGTGATCAGGACAAGAGTCAGATCAACGTAACACATTTCCATCTCAGGAGACAAAAACGCGCCGCTAAGCATTCTGGGAAATAGTTCCCACTCCTGTCTTTTTCTTCTTTCAGTCTTTTAAGTGTTAACCTAAAAACTCTAGTTTATTCAACTCTTAATAAAAAGTTAACACAACTTACTGTTGTAAGTTTAAATTTCACTAACTCAAAGGTTTTGGTTCAAAATCTAAAACTCACTAAATTTATTTGACATAAAGAGAAGAAAACAGTAACTAACAGCAGCTCAAATGTTTTGCAGAGCGATTTAACCCAGAGTTGCATTTCACTGGATTATGAAAACATTCGATTCGCTCCTGTTCACACCAAACACACATTAACCTGTTTTTAAGTCCCTATAGACCTCAGGCAAAAAGAACCTGTAGGATTAACACTTCAAAAACACCAAATCTTAAGTATTTCTAGTTTTCTTTTGAGTCAAAATGTCTTGGTACACTTGATTTAAGACAAAACTAACCTTTCAGCTGGATAAAGAGGCTTGAGTTAAATAAATAATTCCTTGATATTTATCAAAAAGTTCCATTTCCATTGGTGCCGTTACCTAGCAACCCTGGGCAAGCCCATTCTGTTACCTAGCAACCCCGGGCAAGCCCATTCCGTTGCCTAGGAACCCCCGGCAAGCCCGTTCCGTTGCCTAGCAACCCAGTTCTAGTTCCACTGGCAGATAATTTACCTTATAAAATGGGGAAATTCTCTTGTTTTAAGTAAATGTATCTGCCAGAGGAACTAGAACTTCTTTATTAATATAAACGAACTGTTGGGTTAAAACAATCTGCTCCATCTTGCTGAAGGTTATCTGTAGGTCAACTCAGTCTTATTTTAAGCATAATAAGGTATTTTCACTAGAAACAAAACTAAAAATATTTGGTAAGGCTTGGTGATTTTGCCGAATATAGAAATTCGCTCATTTAAGAGCCAAAAAGTTATAATTTTAAACGTCACAACCAAATGTAAAAAAAAAAAAAAAAAAGCTGTACTAAGTAATTAGATAAGAGTTATATATTGTAAGGTCATGTATGACCTCACAGGCTCTGGAGTGAATTCATTAAATAAATGGATGATTTACAGTGAAACCTTGAATACTGTCTGTGTCTCAGTGGCTCCTGCCGCCGTCACGCCCTTCCTGCTCCTGTCGGCTCACCTTGCTGTTCCTGAGAGCTTGTCCTACACGGCTTTGCTTTTACTGGGGAAGTGGTGGAGAAGTGGGACGCAGGTATTTTATTTACTGGACATGCTTTTCATGTCCATGCGCTTGTTTCTCAGCTGGTGTCTAACAGTGGAACGCAGCCTGACCTCTCCTGGAGTTTATCGCCATGCATACGGCCAGCGCCGACTGTTTCTGCACACCTGGAGTTTTATCTGTCATCTCTTGGAAAACACTTTGTTAATCCTGTTATTAATTTAAATTATGCTGTATAAAACAACCTAAAATATTGTTTTATACATTACTATGAACACAAATAAAAGATATAACAAATTGCAAGATCTAAATTGATTACAAGAGCACAGAAAATATGATAAAATGCTTATATGGAGAGTCTGGGAAAAACGTTGAGAAGAAAATAACTTATTTTTCAGATAATTTGGGGGATTTCAATATTCCAAAAGCAACATAATTTTATGAATTAAAATAAAAAACTTTATTTTAAAATCTGTCTACTGCTTGAAAAGGATACATGACTGTTTGTGTGCGTAGCGTCTCCTTAAGTAATTCAACTGTGTGCTGGAGTGTTACATAAAGAGGTTTATGAACAAAGCCGCAGTGTCTGGGAGAGATATGCTTGCCGCTGTCTGAGGCGAGGCTCAAAGTAATCCTTTTTGATAAAAGTGTAAATAAAATAATACTCACTGGGCAGAAAACGGCAGCGTAATCAGTAACAATGCAAATCAAAGCAGGCTGTCAGATTATGTTAAAATCATGGCGTTCAACAAACAAATGCTATCAGAAGCACTATGCAAACATCTTGTGTGTGATGTATTACTGGAGGAAAAAAGAAAACGCATGTCATGGCTGAGGATTTCAGTGGTTTCACTTACAGCAACAACAAACTTGAGCTGCTGGGATTCGGTCAAGCAGATGCAGCAGAGGAGGTGGAAACATCCCAACGTCGTCCACATCATGTCGACTCACCAAACGCTGCTTCCTCTGGAAAATCCCCACCTGAAATTAAGAGGAAAAGCTGCAGTCATGATGGGATTAATCCCCAAAGCATGATTTAAATTCCCATCAGTGTTTACCTTAGGCACACATGTTGCTGCTTTAGTCAAATTCTTGACCAAACGGTTTCGGTGCATCTCACATCTTCAGCTTCAAGACTGCAGACTTTGGTTAAGCTCTTGTTTTGCTGAAGTTAAGCAGAACTTTTATAGTCCTCCTACCTGACCTCATCTTTCTGTTCCTCCTTCACACTGCAAAACATTTCAGCCCCATTCAGTTGTGTCTACTATCTTCTACTCTTTTAATCAAATAAATTTAGCAAGTTTTAGATTTTGGACCTACATGTGTGAGTTTGTGAAAGATAAACTTACAGGAGCAAGTTGTGTTAACTTTTTATTAAGACTTGAATAAACTAGAGTTTTTAGGTTAACACTTTAAAAACTGAAAGAAGGAAAAGTCAGGAGTGGGAACTATCTCCCAGAATGCTTTGCAGTGTGTTTATGTCTCCTGAGATGGAAGTGTGTTACATTGATCTGACTCTGGTGTTATTAAGTTTGCAAAGCATGAGGATAATGTCCTGATCACACTAAATGTTTCTGATCTGAATTCATTGACATGTTTCATAAAATTCATCATCAGATCAGAAATTTGGCTCCTGCAATTTGAAACAAGAATTTAAATTATTCTAGAGTAAAATAAGTCGTTATTTTAACTTCATATTGTGAGTGGAAATAACAAACAAATCAGGGCAGATTTTATTGCATATTGTGATTTAATTTGCATGAAGTTAAAACTCACAATTCCAGATTAATGAACTTAAAAAACATTGTTTAGACAACTTGTCTCCTGTTGTTAAATCAACTTCATGAGCTTTAATTTATGAGCATTTTCTAGGCACCAGGTTGACTTTCATTTTCAAGTTAAACCAACTTCTAACGTTTTACAGTGTGCATCCTCTGTCTCCATGACCTAAAACGCAGCTTTGAGAAGTTTAGGTCAGAGTTGGATCTTCAGGGAGAGTTTATAGTCACATGTTGTCAATCTGTGTTTACACCTCTGTGACAAAGAAATGAGCAAAAACGCTGAGGTTTGCACCTGATTTCACCAATTGTGCTCTGGTGAGTAGAAGCCCACATGTAGGCCTGGCCACAAACACTCATTAAAGCTGATTGTCATCTGCTGCGGCTTCGCCCAAAATGACAGGCCCTCTGGTGTTTCCCTTACTTAGCAGGCCTTTAAGTATGTGTTGGCATCAAAGCAGCTTTGTGGGCTATAGAATGGGATTACTGTGTGTTAGCTGGGTGTTGATGTCATGTTTTAAATGTGTAAGACAGGCAGGACCAAGTCACTTAGAAAATATGGCTCAATAGACGGTTTGTGGGCCAACAATAGGAATGATTTTATTTTATTTTTTAAAACTTGAAAATGAAAGAAAATAAGAGCTACAGCTTCTATGATGTGGATCTTTCACAGCTTGGCGTTATCAGAAACTATTTGTGGAGCTAAACAGGCAGGAGTTTATATTAGAAAAAACAACCTTATATCAGAACTTAGTAAGAATATTAGCAGATACCCTTGCTAGCTCGATGCTAACTCGACTAACCTGCAACGACACAGGAAGTTAGCTAGCGTTTTCCAGGCACAGGTAGTTATAATTATTTTATTTATTAATTTTTAACAATATTATAGATGTGAAGCTTGTTCAAATGTATTTATTCTTTGTATTTATTTCATTTAGTCATCAAGTTGTTTCTCCGGACATTTTATTGCGTTACGCTGCTTCTTTTGTTAGGCGGTTACCATAGCAACCAGTAACTAAGAGCTCCGCCCCCTTTTCCTGTTGCCGTTCTCTAACTGTGGCGTGTGTTAGGATGAGCTCTGTATTTTCATACAAATATTATATTTTTACATATAGATTTGACAAATTTAATAATATACAGTATTTTATGAGTAACTTTGCTAAGTTTTGCATACATTTTTTAACTGTTATCATTATTAATGTTGCCCGATTTAGCTGTGTTTAATGTCAGAAATGGTAGCCGCTGCTAACTGCTGGCATGTCATCATAATAGTGCTTCTCATTATGCCGTTTTCAACCGTTATCTGAAGTAGTTCGTATGATAAGCTCATCCTTTAGACCAGGTGTGTGCTAGCTGCTACATAATGCAAACAGTAGGATTTTATTATCAAATAATGCAATTTTTCATCCCAATTCTCTCTTTTGATTTAAATAGGTCATATTTTCTAATAATTTTATTTACTTGGCTCTTATGGTGGGTTTCCTGCTGGACGGTTCCTTTGGTCTTATTCTTGTCAGAAACGTTTTCCATTTCCTGCTTGCTAAGCTAGCTTGATTAGCAAAGCAGCTTGATGAATTTGACTGGTAGAGAATCTGAAAATGTACGGACCCCATTTTGAGAAACAGTATTTTAAACTACTAAACTTCATCTGCTGGTTTCTTGAACACAACTTTGACCTTTCTGCACTCCACTGCCTCTACATCTGTGTACAAGACCATTAGGTCTGCTGGAAACGGAGATTAGCGTCATGGATGTGAACTGTTTGTTTCATTACAGCCCAGAATCTGTTAGGAATGTTTCTGACACCTAGTTGAGTCTTTGTTGCGATGAATTAAAGCAGGTCTGAAAGTGAAGGTGGGTCCAAACTAGGGCTGTAGTGATACAATAATCTCACGATACGATACACAATATTCTGCCCATAATACGATATATATTGCGATATTCAGCAAACGATACAATTCAATACAGTTTTGCGATTTTCTGAAAGATTTTAGAGGGACAGAGTGATTTTGGTGACATTTTGTGACTGTTATAAAGTTGGA
>CAEGAF010153391.1:0-13996 GCA_903067075.1 Micropoecilia bifurca
ACACACAGAAATGGAAAGTTTAACTTTTCTTAAACCCATTTCAGTTTATAGACCAACGTTAATTTAACAAAAAAAAATGGGTGTCAAACTTTTAACACTTTCAAAAGTGTTACTTTAACACCAGCTGACTTGGACACATATAAACACTTATGGGTGTTAATTGAACACTGGCATCTTTACTGTGCAGTGTAAACCCTGTAAAAAAACTTGCCATAAAAGGTAACCAGAAATTAAAGCCAAAGGTGGTGACACAGTCGCAACTTAATCTTCTTTTCAACTTATTTTTCTTTTTTTTTTTACATGGAGGTGCATTTGAACATTTGGTTGTGTGAAGAGGGACAAAGGTCATGGCGCCATTCATAGAAGAAGCGCTACTGGCTCCTGTGGTTCCGTAAATAGGCTATACGCTGTAAGTCAACTTGGTCAATCTCTGTCTACCGATTTGAATGCAACTGTTCTTTGTTTTTGAGAGAGAAAAGAAAAAGAAAACAACAACTCAGAGAATAAGGACTAAACATCCGGAAAATATAACCATTGCGCAAACTAAAGAGCACTGCTGCATGCAATGCCTCCAAGCATCGCAGGCAGCGTGGATACATTGGCCAACCTCTCCGCACACCTCAGTGCATGACAATGCTGACATTTCCTCCCTGGGGCTGTTCTCTCTCTATTTGCACAAGCCCGCAAAAAAAAAAAAAAACGAGAGAGGAGGTGGTTCATTTACTTGGTCATAAACCATTTATTTACCTCCAGGTGAGTGTCGCGCAGAGTGCAGAGTAAAGATCGCAGGAGAGATTTACACCTGCCTCTGTGCTCAAATAGAGAAGCCAATAGCCTACAGAGATGGCCGCTGGAGCCAGCTTGTCTGGGGCTCTGCTAGACATCCACCCCTCCCGCTCCCCTCTCACCCCCATCCCCTTTTCTTTTTTCTCCCACTGTGGATTAAACAACATCATAAAAAAAATGACCATCAGCGTGCATACTGCACACAGATTACCCTCCTCGGCGCCCCGGCGCGCAAACTGCACTCTTTTAAGGACGGAGACGCGTCCAGCGGGGGCAGCCCGTGTTGCTGCTGCCCGGCAGCAGCGCGGGGGCATCGTTCTGCACTCTGTTTCCCCGCACGTCTCCGGACCCTTTCCGGTCATGTAAATACTGATGAGCGTTTGATGTTGTTCGGCTGCGGACTGGAGAGACTCCTGGGAGGCTGCTGATGGACATTTGTAACCAGATAAGGAGCAATTTCGTCATGACAAGAGAGCTTTGGAATATATGACACCTTGTTTCAAGCGGATATTTGCAGATGTATATTATAGGACGCGCTTGTTGTTGTAAGGGATATTAGATGCATAACAGAGCTTGGGATGACATGACAATCTTAATGCCTTGTAACATACACGCCCAGTGTTTTGGGTTTTTTTTTTACCCCGGTTTTACCTGTTGTTGCGTTCCTCATCTAAACTGATGAGAGACGTCACCATACACAGTAAAAACGCCAGTGTTGACTTAACACCCATAAGTGTCTATATGTGTCCAACTCAGCGGGTGTTAACACTTTTGAAAGTGTTAAAAGTTTGACACCCATTTTTTTTGTTAAATTGCCATTGGCCTGTAATACTGAAATGGCTTTAAGAAAAGTTAAACTTCCCATTTCTGTGTATTGCTTTGAATATTTTCCACTGGATTTGATTAATGTTGAAACCTTGTGGATCAGTTATTTACTTTTTTAACACCACATTATGTTTTGGGATCAACACTGCACTGGTGTTACTTTTAATATATTTTAACACCAGCACCATGGTAAATGTTAATGTGACACTCTGTAGTGTTGAATTTAACACCAGCTGACTTGGACACGTATAGACACTTTTGGGGGTTAATTCAACACTGACATTTTTACTGTGTACAGGTAACCACAACTTTTACTTCAGCATACGTAGCTTAAGCTATACGCTTAAAGATTTTGAATTAAAAGTTAATCATAAACTTAAATATATGTTAAGTTTGAAAAAATATATATGTCTCTTGCAATAATTATAGATATCATATAATAGACACTTTTGCAATTAGAATGTTGTAAATTTTCACAGAAAAAGCATTATTATAATATATGCCCCTCTAATTTTACATAATAAACATTGTCATTACAAATTCCTTTATGGCTTATACCTGACATACATACTTCTTAAAGCAGTTATTGTTTAAGCTTCTGCGCATTTTGGATCCACAAAAGTCAATATTATTGGGATTTTTTTTTGTGATACACCAATGCAAATCACTGCATAACTGTGAAGAGAAAGGAAATCAGAGAGGAATTTATATCTCGACTCTGATTTTATTAGAATAACGAATCAATACATTTTGATCTAAACCAATTCATTGTAGATCTGGCCACATATCCAGTGGATCCAACCGGAAGGTGAAATCTCATTCAACCTCTATCTATCATTCAACCTATCTTCACATTAACTCTGACCAGAGTCCCGTTCCTGGCTGAATGAAAACATCCCCACAGCATGATGCCAACACCACCGTGCTTTACAGTTTTCCATGTGCAGATACTGGCTTGAACAAACCTTCATTAGAAGTTCAAAGCTCGGGAAATTGGTTCATAACCTAATGCTTGTTTAAAATGACCTGACCTGTCTGTATTCATTTGTCTTTATGACTCTTATGTTTTCTAAAAGAAGTTTAAAATTAAATTAAATTACACACGGGTGAACACTATCTGATTTTAATGATTATTGATTTTATTTTATTTAGGGGCATCTCATTAAAGGCAGCTGAATGCAAGCACATGCCAAATTTTTCAGATTTTTAAATCATTCACATTGATCTGTACGTAAAACCCCACTAAAACATGTTTTGAAGCTGCAATGTGACTACATTTGTAAAATCTCAATACTTTTGCAAGAGACTTTTACTTATCTCTGAAGCCAAATGTGGTTTCATAAGAACAAAGATTCTGTGCAGCAACCAGTGGAGCTGAAGTAAATTAAATGCTGTACATGAGAATGTACTTAGTTGCATTCCCCTAATGCATAGCTACTATAGGTTTATCCAAAGGTGTGTCAGTAGGGCTCTTTGTAACCCTTTCAACTTTGTGAAAAAAACATTCATCACCTGAAAGCAGAAGACGTGTCATCATTAGTGTCATTAATTCATCACTCGGCTTTAATCAGATCTACATTTTTCATGTCCTGTTCCCAGGCTTTTTACTTTGTGCTTTCAGTTTCCGTAAAATTAACGACTGCCATGTACGCCCTGCAAATCAAAAACCCAGATAACATCAGTTAATCTATGCAGAAAGTCACTGTAATAGTGAGAAGAGGCACAATCACAACATCTTCAACTTGTATTTGACAGAGAAAAATGAGATTTGAACACTAAGAAGTAGCAACAGAGGGCATCATTTGAAAAGACATTATTTTTGACACCATGGCACAAATTAATGGAGTAGCTTCACACTAGCAGGTGGGTCAAAGAGTGCCAGAACTTTTTTTTTTTTTTTTTTTTTTACAGAAGTCGTATTTACAAACCAGTATCAGTCTGACTCACACAAGAAACATCCTTTTCAATAATTTCTATCTTCTGTTCAGCCTGTACTGGTGGTGTTTGTGCTCAAAAGCAAAAGTTTCAAAGTTGGACATAATTCAAACTAGTTGATTTATGTTGCACCGATTCACAACAGACAGGGTCTGAAGGCAAATTTGCAAAACAAACACATTGAGAACAGCATGTATTCAGTAGTACAATATCAAATTAAAGAAATTATACAGATTCAAAGTTAAAATGCATACATTCTCAATTGACCCCACAACAGGAATGCCCCTGAAGTCTTCCCAGAAAAGCCAAAACTCTGTGAGCAGCCCCAAGTTCAAGATCCAACATTGCTTCTGCAGAAACAGAATGCAGTGAGAGCTGCAGCTTTAAACTAGTTGTTAGTTCTGCTGATTACGTTGCTTCTCAGTAACCCAGTAGCACACACAATACGGCAATATATATTTTGCAAACTCGTGCTTTATTTTTTTGAAAGCATTTAATGGAGAGAACCACATTTTATGGAATAGTATTAAAATAGTAAGCATTGTGGCAATCATCAAATCCAACTGTGCTTTCCAAAATTGAAAATCTCTACTGGGGTGTCACTTTGTTTCCAGCTCCAGTTCCCAGGATTGAATTAAACCTCTGAGCTCTGAAAGTTACAGCAAAATTCTATAAAAATAACAACAACAATAACAATAATAACAACAACAAAATGAATCTTTCAGGATTGTCAGAGGTAAAAATGATTGTTTTTCATGTGAAGTGACCCATGCCAATCAAGCAACACAAACTCAGATCCATGGTCAATCAATGCATATAATTAAATAATTTTTATAAAAAGAATTTTGTAAACCATAATGTTCATATATTTAGACAGTTTAAAGAACAGAGATGCACTTTGGAGTTTTAGTTAAGTTTGGTGAGAGGAGTAGAAAGTCTCCTAATTTAAGTACTAAATGTTTATCTCCGCATTACAATATTTAGCTAATTCTGCAGACATCAATGCTAAATTGGAAGCTGGCCTCAACTTTTCAAACCAAAGCACACAAATCTTTAATTCCTAATTTTCTTTCTCTCTTTCATAAAACACATAATTTGCAACTGTACAAATTTTGCACAGTGGCTTTCCTTTATGGGTCACTTTGCTGACCACAGCAGTGAGAATGATGTCTTGGCAAGTGAATTTCATGCCCTTCTGGAGGAAATAGTCTTTCTCAACGTGACACAGGCAGCACAGACGTTCTTCTCTGGTTTGCTGTAATTTTAATGCTGTCAGAAATCTCATGCTCAACTGTTTTAGAATTAACTTCAGTTTTAGACATTTGTTTTGGATATATTTAATTTGTTCCCCAGACTCTTTCATTTTTGTGTTTTTCTTTTTTTCTTACTTTTTGCCAGTAAAAAAAAAATCTGACTCGGTGATAAAAAGCATGTTATAATTGTACTTCTTTTTCATGGGACAAGATATAAAATGGTTGATGGGAGTTTGGTGGCTAAGAGACGTTTCAAATCAGCTGTAGGTCACAAGTCAGGGAGTAATATATTCAAATTACATCTGAAGTTTACAAAACCCCAAATGACATGTTAACAGGAATTACATCTTGGAGAACAGTTGATTTCAAACGGGGTTAGCCAGCAGAAGAGCTGCTCTCAAATTATACCCTTCATCGGTTGTTATGTATTTTCCAAAATCTGTGGAAAACGTTCAGTTCAAAGGCAACAAATGAGTATAACTTAGGGTCGTCTAAACTTCGGAGGGAGAGATAACACATTTTTATCAGGCCTTTAAAGTCATGCGTGGAGATTTTTTGCAGCAGCTATCCAAAGTAAACAGTGTCTGTCGTTGTTGCACGATTAATAAGGGTTAATCGTTTAATGTCATAAATCTTGGCATCCAGGATAAATTTTACTTCTTCCTCATTTAACTAACGTCTCATTCAATCGTTGACCCATTCAGCCGTTCTTCCACTGAGATGCCGTGGAATTGGCAGCGTATGAAAAAAACCTGGAAATTATAAAAGGAAGTCTTCCATTCATTGAAGCCCATGAGGGAATACAGAGAGAGAGAGTGGGAGAAACAGCAAGGGCAGACAGAAAGCGGTGATTTCCAAAATGGCTTGGCCATTGAATGACAATAGCCAGGCCTCTCCAGTGGTCTCTATTTCTCTATCACTGATGACCATAAACATTTAAAAAACCCTAACGTAATAATGGAGGCAAAGAAAATTACCAAATGTGATTTATTCGAGTTTGAACAAATCATTTGTGATTTAAATTTGGAAGAGGAGATATGGATGATAACTGAATTTCCTGTCCAAATGGGTGAGACTTGTGTCTCCATTTTGTTCATATTTGACATTATCTTGGACAAAAATAGTGCTTGCGGCTCCAATAATGTTGTCTAAGCAGACAGTCTTCTCGTCTTATTTCTACTGGTCCTGTAAGCAGAGGATATCCTTCAAACATTCATGGATATATTTTTTACGTCTATTTCAGGCTGAAAGGTTATTGTAATCATTAAGCCCACAAAAATGTAACTTTTAGCCTGGGGGTGAGGAGGAAACATCCACCCCTACAAATTAGCTGCCCTTATTTCCAACCCTGAAAACTCTATTTTTATACTAAAAATGTTCATGCATGAATTTAAAAGTAGAAAGCACAAGCTTTCAGAATTGTATTATTTACCAGTCTCTGCATTTGTAATAATACGATTTTGTGCTTTTGTCACTTTGGGCCCTATAGGTAAAAAAAAAAGATATTGTCATGCACTTCTCAGTGCATGACAATATCGACCTAGCTGACTACATTTTTCATGGGCTACAGATCCATGTGCTATCTAATCAAATCAGCATATTTTTTGGTAAATAGGTACCTTAAGCACAACTTTGCAGTCAACTAGTTTGCTCAAAAAAATCCTCAATTTGTGGTTAGTGATTTTTTTATAATGATTTTTTTGTGATTCAGACGACATTCCACCAACAAAACATAATCAAAGTAAATCTTTCATACTTTCTAAGTGTAAATACAATATCCTATTATCAAATATACATACTCAAATGCATGCAAAATACACCACTTGTTTGGTGATTGTCTGAAATGGAGTATGACAAAGTCTGACTGAAATATGACTGAAAATAGCAACATCTGGGCAGCTCTTACATAAGTTTCTAAGGACATTTTTACCACATTTATAGATCAAAGACATCTTTTTTTCTATTCAACCACTTATTAGCATCAGATGGAAAGTAATATTGCATGGCTGTCTTTTTTTGCCTGAATTTTGCTTAGTCATCGCGTTACATATGATGCATTTTATTGTACGAATTGGTACATTTTCACACTAATGCTATTATCACTTCTATCACATACAATAATTGTCATTTTCTTTGACATTTTAAGATTAGTTTTTTCTGTCTTCTTTTTCCTGTTATTGTTGTTGTTTGCTTAATTCCTCCCTAATTTCTTCTATTTTCCTCTGCCTTTTGTTTAATTACATGCCTTGTCCAATATGTTGCCTAATGTAGTCAACAGCCTGTCATGACTTTATTTCATTAAAGTTAAATGTACATCAGGGAGAATATCCGAATATCCCATAATTCCCCTCCTCTGAACTAATCTGTCTCTGACACTGCAAGGCCATCAGTTTCACTTCATTGTTTGCCTAATCTGCTATTGCAAAAAAAATAAAAAATAAAAATAAAAAATAAAATAATAATGACAAAAGAAAACATGCATTTAATGTTCACTCATTAGATATGCCTGCTTGCTTAGGAAGATTTTTTGTTGTTTAAATTTGTGAATCTCAAATACAGACACCTTGCGGTCTTTGTGCTATTTTAACAAAATATCCCACTTACATGTAATACATAATATATATTGCCAGAGCTCTTTCTGCATCCAGTATCAGTATTTCACCATTTTTTTTTATTTTAGAAAAATATACATTTTCTTCTTGCATTTCTTTTGATACTCAGCATACCGTGGATCAAAATCAAACTACCTGTCCTACACATACAAAGGAGTCAGTGAGCAGTCTACAGACTCTCTCCGCCGCCAAGGACTGGAAGATTTTTTTCAATAAATAATTCACCACTGATAGCCAGACCTAATGCCTACATGAACAAATCTCTCAGTTACAGCCATCTTGGGAGTAAGCCGGTCCGAGAGCGTACTTAATAAACACATACAGCGGCCCCGGGATGGCTCCGGTTTCAACGACGTCTTTCCAGAGGAAGAGTATTCAAAGACAGTTGGTGAAACGGCCCCGTTTCTGAGGGTGAAGGTTTAGGGGTCAGGTGTGGGGCTTTGCAGTAACAGAGAGAGAGAGACAGAGAGAGAGAGAGGTCTTTTTGCGTCGTTAGCGCTGATGTCCAGGATTGATTTACTGTCTGCTTTAACAGGGTCTCTCATGTTTAAGTGTTGTTTTTAGATATGTTTGTGTCAGAAACTTTTATGATCTGGCACGATGTCCTGGAAACGGATATAGAAACTCGATCATTTAATAACCCGAAGGAACAATTTGGTTCACGTATAAACAGAGGTATTTCCCCTTATATCTGCACCATGCACTGCACCAGAATGTCATCTCCTTCGTCCACATTTAGGAACGGCATTGAGTCGTTGTTGCCGCCTTACATTGAACACGTGCTTGCTGAAACTTGAAACAGAAAGCAGTCACAACTACTCTCTAACCTGACTGTGCATGCACGTTTCACACATCCTTTTTTTTTATGATGTAAATGATATTGTGAAGTCGCATAAAACGTACAGTCGTGTGAATTTTGGCTGCAATCGTGTGATGTATTGAATAATTCCACTTAGTTTCTTTAATGCCTTAAACGTTTCTTACTCAATAAAGAAAACGAAACCCATTGTGCAGTGTCTGTAGCTGGATGGGGTTGTTGTTATTTATCATATCTGCGTGCCTGCTACAAGACTCCTCCACATGAAATATTCAAAGTCCTGTGAAAATGGATCTGCTGATCTGAAATCTGTTTCTCTGCCTCTCTCCAACAAGATCCCAGTGGAGCAGATGTCAAAGAAGGATCCCAGTATCACATATCGGTTAGATGACCAAGGCAGGGCCCACATGACATGACAGCTAAAGCTCGGATCGCAAGGATATTGCAGGGGGATTCAGTGGACAACACCTGTGCGCTGATTTTCTTTACTGTCTACAACTTGACCACCCAGTCGACGTTCGTGCAAATTGAGCAAGGTAATTAAAGTTTCTTCAATAAAAGCAAAATTGGGGTTTTAAATGTATGTTGGATGCACACTCACCTGTGTTTAATATTCATATATTTTTATTGTGCACTCCAAGGTAAGTCATTTTTACAACTAGACAGAATTTTGTTTGAGTAATTCTCGATCAAACAAGTCGTAGGCCTGCATGAGAACCAGTCTGTGCTTTGGGACAGGAAACAATACAGAGATGTCACACAAACCCACATTTGCACCTAGAACAATGTAACAAGTGGAAAACACACTATTTTATTCACCTACCCAGACTGCGGCTGTTACGTGCGCCCCTAAATATCTGCGTCACTCCACCTCATTCTCCTCCGAGCAGCACGGCGCTGCACCCGGACTAAATGAAAAACAATTTGAGGAAGCAGGGAACAATCCTCGGCAGGCTCCAGCGGGCTGCCATAAAACGAGGGGCTGCCTCTCCAGCTTTTCCCCTCATGCCTTCAGCTTTAACTCTATGGGCTGATGAAAGATCAATGGGCCGGCGGGGCAGCCGCTGTCGTGGCTGCTGTCTGCCACTGCACCAGGAAGCGAGCCAATTACAAAACACAAGAAGGGTGGGAGTGTGGGGGGAGTAATGCAAAAACTCTGAAGTCTTTGTGAATGCAAACTGAATGATTAGGGAGATTGTCTTGCATGTGTGTGGGTGTACGTGTGTGTTTTCTTGCTCTCCACAATTTCTTTTTTTTTTGTTTTTTAACTGCCGCCTTCCATACCTCACCCTCTTTAACACCCCCTTAACCCCGGCCTACTCCCCTGGCCTCCAGCAGCCTGGATCCAGATCTGCACCAGCTAACCAGCTTGGGAGCAAAGGAGTAGAGTTTGGAGGGGTTGGGGAGGTGGGTGGGTGCTGGTGCAAATACGCAGCAGCAGACAAACAAATCATGCTAAATCTCTGCTGCCATGCCTGGCAGCTCACTCAAAGCTGAGCTGGTGCCCTGCGAGGGAGGAGGCTGCGCCCATTTTCCCAGGGAAGGGGGTGAAGGCTGAGGGTGAGCGTGAGGAGAAGGTCTGGTCCTTATCCGGATCACAGACACCTCCGCCCCTCCTGGCAGGAATGCACACAGCGCCGGTGGGAGGAGAGAGACTAAAGAAAGGAGGAGGAAACAAGCAGACATGAAGAGGGGGAAATAAGAAGGGAAAGAAAAGGGAGGACAGGGAAATGTGAGTGAGTGAACGAGGGACGTGGACAGAAGCAGAGCGAAAAGGCCTGCTTGATGTAGGAGAGGGAGTGTTCCTGCACATGCAAAACATACCGATCACAACACTCTCACTAGCGTGGCGGAGAGTACCTCTAAGAGAGCGCATAAGAAAACAAACAAGGCATTAAAGCTTCTTAGGCTCCTTAAATCCCATTCTTACCACGCAATTGGTTATCATTACCTCCAGTCAGCGCCAGACAAATGTAACCTGTCACTGATGACAAATGATGAGGGATCAGAAAACCAACAGTGGCTGTGCAGCATAGAGGTGCTAAACTCACAGATGACAGACACTTCGTCTATTTTTTTGTCATCTCATTCGGATTAAAAACAAAAATTGTTCATCATATTACACCACAATGACAATCCGTACTTTGGCCTACGAGAATGAGAAAAGATTTATTAAAGATGGTCAGTACTTACTATTTTGTATACATTGACTTAAGATAAAGTAGTGCACAGGTGGTAAGCAGAAGGAAAATAAGACATTATTTTAACATTTTATACAAATCTGAAAAATGTGGCTTGCATTTGTACTTAACCCCCACGAGTCAATACTTTCTACAACCAATTTTCATTGAAGATCTACGGTATGTCTCGACCAGCTTTGCAGATCTTGAGAATAAAATTTGTACCTATACATGTTTGTAAAATATCCTAAGCTAGGCCAAATTTAATGTCTGTGAACATCAATTTTTTTTTTTCCAAATCTTGTCGCAGATTCTCATTTGGGCTTAAATTTAGACTGTTAATTGGTCATTCAAACACATGAACTATGCATTGATCTAGTACATTATACCTCTGGTTGTATGTTCAGGTTTGCCTGGTTGTTAGGTGAACGTCTATCCCAGTCACAAATCATTTACAGCCTCTCTGATGCTCGCTCAGGATTGCTCTGTCTGGTTTAATCAAACTTCCCCTCAAATCTGGTCAGCTTCCCTGCCTGTACTAAAGAAAAACAGCCCCACATGTTTCACTGTGGGGGTGTTCGGTTCAGGGTAACGTGCAGTGTTAGTTTTCTGTCACACACTGTGTTTTGGTTAAAAGCTAAAACATTCAATTTTAGTTGAATCTTTCCAGAGCACTTTCTTCCTCTCCGTGTCCCTCACATAGCTCATTGGAAACTGTTAGTGAGTATTTTCTATCCTTTTCTTTTAACAGTGCCTTTCTTCATAACGGCACAGCTAATCATTTTCCTGCCAACAGATTTTTATTCTTTTTTACTTGAGCGATGCTTCAGCTCCTCCAGAATTACCTTGGACGTCTTGACCAGCCTATGATTTTAGGGATGGGCATGTCACAAGTTAGCCTGATAAAAACCAACCCCTATGCTTTGCTTCGTAGGAGGGTCTGGACTCTCGGCCATTGAGAAATGATTGCTTCCTGGAGGCGTGGACTGTGTTGAGGTTTTAAATTTTACACAGTTGCTAACGTTTGCCTGTGACGTAAGTGATGCACCAGTTCAATAAGCTTACTGGAAATTGCCTGCGCTGTAAACAACCTTCCTCCACTGCGAAGAGGGATGGGCCAATCCGAACTAGATGACTGTTAATGTTATTTCAATATTTGGAAGTGTGACCAAAATGGACTGACTGGCTTCGTTCACTTCCTCTGCTGCCATTGCTAAAACAGAATAGACAGAATAGAAAATCGATGTCATCGTCCTCAACTTGTCTTTCTGTTCGCTGATTGACCCGGTCAAAAATCATACCATTTATGGGAGAGACCGCGCTATAAGCAATAATTTTTTTTCAAGCAGAGTTGCACAGGAAGGCAACGGGCAGACTGTATTATTTTTTTCTTTAGTTTAAGTGATTTCTGAAGGCTAGTCATGCACTTGGTTTTATTTAGGCATACCCGGTTAAAGAGAACTGAGTAATGAGGCACATCACAATTTTCAAGTTTTATTTTTTGTTTTACAAGTTTTTCTTCCACTTCAAAATTTTAATCTACTCCGTGTTGTTCTTTCAAAGAAAACCCCTATGAGCTGCATTAGATTTAGTGACTGCAGTTGAAGCCGCTACATTTCGCCAGCACTACCTGTGGGAGAGAAATATTCATTTTCATAGCTTGTAAAGATCTTAATGTGACATTCCTGCTCTGAGGGCTGCAAATGTTTTGTGGTCGTGTCAGTGTGAAGGAGCAGAGTTTAGCAGCTGGGGGGATTTGGAGTTTTGGGGGTTCATTTACAGTTCACACGGGAGCATTCCATGCAATCTTTACATTTTCATTCACCCCTGATCCTCTCTATCCTCCTTCACCCACTTTACGGCTCTTCCGGCTTTCTTTTTGAAATATGATCCTACTGTATTTCAGCTAAGAAAAACAATCTTTGACATACAATATATTCTGCTCAATGCCCAGGAGTTGTTCTGCCATAACAGATGTGAGTCGCATTGTAATGAAAATACTGTGTCTTCTTCACACTTAATCTTAATTTCCCCAAAGTTTATTACTATATGCTAATGTAAAATAAAGCCTCAGAGTCTTACAGAGCCATCATTCAAGTACTGCAACAACATAGCAGCACAGTAATCCCCCTCTTGGTAATTCTATGATGTGACAAAGGAAGCAGTTTAGCTTGACAGGTGGACTGATGCATGTACACTAGTGCTTTGTTACCAGAGAAGTGCACAGTGATATTTGATACAAATATTGGTATTGAAATTTTTTGAAAATTGCTGTGTAATTTGTTTCTGAGTTTCTCTTATTATGGTTATTCCGGACATGCCACATTTTACAATAGAGTAGAGCAGAAATGATCTTTATTTTCCTCCTCAGCAACGAAATTCATGTGTGCCCGCAGAAAAGCCAAAGGCAAGAAGAAACGTGTAGATTTACACAAAATAAAAATACTAAAATAGAAGTAATGATAACATAACAGACAAAATTTACAGAGTAAGAAAATACTATACAGTTACAGAAAATCACACTCTGATTCAAAGAAATGTGCAACTGAATAAAAAAAGTTAAAATGTCCAAAATGTACATGACATATTTATGCAGAGAAAACAATTTACAAGAATTGAAAAAAAACCCCAAAAAACAACAAGGATGTAAAAATGACAACAGGAATTTTATTTGCAAATGGAAAATAACAGCAGACATCAACACTTATTGAGTCTGAGTTTGTTGGGAGCAGTGATGGTTATAAAGTCTAACAGCAAGTGGGAGGAAGGATCTGTGACGATGCTCCGATGTGGACCTTTGATGCAGCTCTCCAGTTCAACAACAGCTTCATGCATGGGATGAGTTACATTGTCCAACAGTGATGTTATTTATCACCTGCACTGGGAGGAGGGGCCATCCTAAAACATTTACTGGCCACAACAAATCCCTTGTCCAAACAGAATAATTTCACTCAAAAAACATTTAATTTCTGTCTATTTATTTAGTTGGAAAAAACATCCATCTACTGAAACAAGATGAAAACCCATCCATGCCACAAATAGTGCCATTCGAGACAAGAAGTCCAATAGAAGAAATGTTACTGATGCCTCTTTTACTTTCAAATTAATTTTTTTTTCAGCTGAAAAAATTTTTTATTTTGTAAATTCTGATTTTCTGTTGAGCTTCATAAATCAGAAGAATTTAATCAGTCACGTACATTAGCATGATTCCAGAGAGGAGTAATAAGTGAAAAGTTTGCAATGAAAGATTCTATGGCTTTTCACAATTTCTTTATATTTATGTAAAAAATATAGTTTTAGAGTTTTCATTTGCACAAAACATTTATGCTCACTTGAGGCAAACATGTGGGTGTATTTCAAGGCAGTACAACACATCAAGCCAGAAAACGTGCCAGACAGTAAACCTGTAGACTTTTGTAGTAGATATTAAAAATGACCTACAGTATACTTTTTAAATACAAGCTGGCAAAATATTAGGTCGCAAGTTTGTGAATCAGTATGAGTTGATGCCCTGGAGCAAGAAAGTCTTTGTTTCTTGTATGCAGTTGTAATTTTCCGCCTATGAACGTGAGGGAGCATTTTTTGGGG
>CAEGAF010153398.1:0-17107 GCA_903067075.1 Micropoecilia bifurca
GAGGGAAAACCAGATCCAAAGTTCGTCTCCATCATAAAGGGTCTTCAGGCTGCAGCTTTGTCTGGTTCCTCACCTATGACCTGTTTGCCTGGGGTGACCCTACCAGGGGCATAAAGCCCCAGACAGCATAGCTCCTGGGATCATTGGGACACACAAACCCCTCCACCATGAAAGAGTGGCAGCCCAAGGAGGAGTTCAGCACCTGATATTCCCAGGCTGTCTCACATCCAGGTACTAACCAGGCCCGACTCTGCTTAGCTTCTGAGATCAGACGAGATCAGCCGTTATCAAGGTACTGTGGCCATAAGCCACATGATGCCTCATCTACCCATCACTACAAAACTCAAACTACCAGAGTTTGAGTTTGACAGCAAGAGTAAAGATCCAACTAGGAGCAGGAAACACAGGTGGGATTAAATACACAGGAGGTAATCAGGGAACATGAGACAGGAACTAAAAAGACAGAAAACCAAATCCTCACAGGTACAAATGAAACTAACAAGGATGGAAATGGAAACACTGATACAAGAACATGGTAGTAATAATACAAAGGGAAAAACTAATAATCAGGGTAAAAATATGAAACTTTACATGAACTGGCAAAACCTGATGAGGAAAAGTAAAAGAAACAAACAGAAAATAAAAAGACTTAAACTAAATAAACTATTCAGTAATAAAAACACCAGAATAAATTTGAAAAACAGACCCACTAAATAATCCATAATAATTCAACAGCTATAAACTATCATCTGCATCTATTCAGATGATTCACAAGAAAAATCTTCAATTTTGTAGTTTCTGTTAGGAACCCAGTAAATCAGTTTTCTGCTGAACTCACCAGTATCAATCTGTTGTTGAGAAGAAAATCATGAACTCAGTTTGTCTTCAGAAGGAAACACTGAGGTTTTTCTCCACAGCAGCTCAGGGTTTGACCAACTTTCACTTTCATTTCTGCAGAATGACGTTTTAATCTCATGACTCTTGTTGCTCCACCCTGAATTAAAAGGAAGGGAAAAGAAAGTCACTTTAAAAGGGGAGAATATTTATGCAGTTTAAGTTGGATATTTGTCATTTTCTTTAAACAGGTTTTCACTTTGACTTATTATGTTGTGGATCATGATTGATTTACCTTGAGTTTCCTCTTAATGTCTCTGGACAGAGTTCAGAGGTGGTGTTAGTTTTAACAACCAGCAGGGGGAAGTATTGTCTTTGTTTCGGTTTTTCCCTTTTTAACTGTTTATTATCTGATGATTTCAGATGAAGTTTATTTGTGTAGCACATTTCAGTAAAGAGACATTTCAAAGTGATTCACATGATGAAAATATGAAACAACAAAAACATTTAATGGAAAACTGGAACAAAGGTCTTTTTTTTTCACCTGTTCTTCAGGTGATAGAAGGCCGAGTTATATTAATTGGAAAAAGACAAATTTTCAGATGTTTTGATAGAAAAAGATGCATTTAATGAAATAATTGCTAAATATTTTAGGGCTGTAAAAGAATATTTCAGTTCTCTGGAATATTTTCGGATTAATCGAGTGTTCTGATCGCTCTCACTGAAAAGCCATAAAGTCCCATGTCAGGCTGCTAGCATGTAGCAGCAACTCATAGGTGGAAGTGACAGCGCTGCCACAAACAATGGAATTATGAAAATTATGAAAACAGTGCGCTAAATAATAAAACATGACTGACGAAGCTTAGAGCAGATGAATTTTCCTCGAGGAATTTTAATAACCTAGGTAGGTATTTGAATCATTTACGGAATCATCACAGCCCTAAAATATTTCTTCTCCTGCTCAAAGGGAAACCCATCCACCCCTTCCTGGTTATAAATGTTTTTTTCTGCATGCAGTGACGCCGTTTCTAACAGTGAGGAACGTTTTGCTCTGACCAGGTGTCAGCTGGACGCTGCACACCTAGCTGGAGTCGCTCTGCCGGGCGCAGCGGCTCGGCAGGTCAGAGGTCACGGTTCTCCTCCATCCGGCTGAGGACAACGACAGCCCAGAGCTGCTCTTCTCAGCGGCTCCCTTCCTGTCCGGCTGCTGGAGGACAGCAGGGTCATCCAGCAGATCGGGTTAAAATGAGGAAGGTTCAGCTACAGCTAGGAGATTAAATTCATCACATTTTTGGAGTCAGAAGTTCTGGAAAATATGGATTTCTTTTCACCAACACTTTCTTTGGGTTTCAATAGTTCAGAGTGAAGTCAGCACACGAGGCGGTCATCTTGTTTTACAGCTTCAGGTCAACAAGGCCAGCATATGGTTTTCTTTGTTTTTGTTCTTTTAATTTTGAGAATAAAACTGTAATATTCATATAATGAAGTAGTTTATGAGAAAAAAGTGAAAATGAGGAATGTTCCACGTCTTATGAAGTTATAAGTGTTATAAATAATGAAATATTTCATTTTTTTATCACATAACCATCTGAGCCGTCACATTTTAAAATCTGTCAAATTGTCTTTTTTCTGTATCATTAAACAAGTTATTGTAGAATGGCCCAATACTCACAATTCACAGAAAGACTGATTGAAATAAAAGCCACATTTTTATTATTTTCATTTAACAAAAGAAAAATTTTATTTTAAATCAAACATCCCAGCTCATTCCAGCTTTTATTGAACTATTTAGCTTCATTTCACTTGTTTATTGTCAAATCTAAACTGATCTAAAAATCATTTTGCAGTTTGTTAAATCTAAAATCTTTCTGGTTTTCTCGTTTCTCTCCAGGTCTCCGTGGCGACGCCGCGCTGCTTTCTCGTTGCTACGGCGATTCTCCAGTTCCTGCCGTCCTGCATCGTCTCTGCGGCAGCTGAGCTCTGCCGGTTCTGAGAGAGATTCTTCCTGCAGAATCTGGACCGGCTGCAGGACAGAGAGGACGTCCACCGCCTGTTGCTAGGGAGCGTCTGGGTCGGGTCGGTACCAGAACCCGGAACTCCTGCTGGTTATGAGGAGCCTGGAGGCGGCGCTGATCCACAGACTGTCTGACCTGCTTACTGCATGTGGAGGGTAGAAGTTCTGATCAGATCGTCTCTGGTTGGTATCACAGGCAAACATCTGGTTCTACGTGTCACATCTGCATTCAGACTGAAGTCGGTTCTGACCCGTAAAATATTTACAACAGAAACAGAAACCTGGTTAAACCTCCAACCGTCCTGAGTTAAACTGTTTATAACTTCTAAACATTTTAATTTTATTTGTAATTGAAGCTGTTTTCATGTTAACGTATTAAAACCTGCAGCTGCAATAATTTGCTTTGTTTAAATTCAAAGCAATAAAATTTAAATCTGAATTATCATCATCTTTCATAAAAGACGACCCAGCTGGTTATCAGGTTTACTTTTACACAAAGCGCCGATTAATCAAACTACTACATACTGTTAACACTTTAAATTGTCAGATTAATCAGATCCATTGACGTCGATAATCCCAGTTATGAGAAATAATTTCCCATCGTGCCGTTTTCACTCAGTCAGTTGAAACTTAGTGTTTCTGAATAAATAAACCTCATGAAGTGTGAAACCTGCCAAAGTCAACAGATTTATTCCTTTAGCACTGAATTTATTCACAGTAACATCACAAGGGAAAACGCTGCCAGTGGTTCTCCTGCTCCGGTCCGGTCCGGTCCGGTCCGTGTGCTCTGGATTCCCGCAGTAGAAAAAGCGAAGATGGGACGTATTGCTTTAGGTTTCCTCTGAACCGAGTCCGTCTCCGAGAAACATGAGTGGTTAGGATGCTTTGCATGTTTACTGTGTGCTTACAGTAATCAGATGTAAAGGGGAGGAAGGAGGCGGCTGGCAAAAGAACGAATTCATATATAAAATAACAAATCTGAAGGTAAAATGAATGAAAAAGCTCAGATTTAAAAAAATGCATAAAAACCTAGACTGAAAAAGGGAACGGGTGAACATTTCAACAGCGACATGCAAAGAAAAGACGAATGCTGAACATGCAAACAACCGTACGAGGTCAAAGGTCAAAGCTAAGAACAGGAATCCCCCTGGTTTTTTAAATAAGCTTGTCAGGAAAACTGCTTATTTACACGATGGATGTTTGAGTCTTCATTGGCCCAACAGACGGGTTTTCCTCCCAAAGAGGCTAAATCTACATTCTTAAATACAACAAATCAGTTTCAAACATATATTACAAAGTTTCTCTCCTCAAAAAAACCAAACAAAAATCAAAAAGGGAAAAGAAAAATAAACATGAGAAAAATATCTTTAAATAATCAATTTCAGGAACATTCTCTACATCTTTGATATAAATAAGTGATAAATAGCGCATGAAAAATGCATTAAAATAGAAAAATATTCAGAGCAGTTCAGTATCGTCTGAAACCTGCAGATAATACAAAAAATAACCTGAATAACAAAATGTAAAAAAAACACGTTAATGTAACTGAAGTGCTGTCAAAAGTGCAACATAACAGAAAGACGATCTACTAACAACGTGGTCACACCAGAACCGGTCAAAATAAATTAAATACTGTAAAAAACTGTATGAAGACGTCTTAGAGCTGGAATCTGCTAAACCAAGAGAAGAGGGCGCAAAAATAATCTACTTTAAACAGAAAACATGAGGACAATATTCCATCTGGTGCATTGATGTATGTAGTGTCAAACAGCCAATAAGGGCCCAGAATGTCACCTGTTCCACTTTAATAATTGGACCAGAAGGTGGCGCTAGCATCAAGGATGTTTCTATAATGTTTCTCTAAAGGTAAGCTTTGCAGTTCTAGGCTCAAGTTTCATAAAGTCTATGCCAGATAAATCGAGTTTTTAAACATCTTTGAAATTTACATTTCTCTTCTATAATCAGTAAAATCATTGCAAGTAAAAAAAGAAGAAAAGTTTTTCAAATTTATGCTGCAGTATCTAAACGACAGGCTGTCCTTAGCATGTGACTGAGCGGCGACGGCTATGCTAACGTTAGCTAAACTAACGATGCTATGCTAACGCTAGCTATGCTAACGACAGCCACTTGAAGTACTGAGGATGAGCTAAAGTGGGTAAATGTAAACTTTTTACGTAAAATGTACTTAAGCCATCGATGTACGATGGCTACGTAAAAAGCAAAACTTTTTACGTAAAATGTAAACATTTTACGTTTCTGCATCTCATCAGACTTGGAGAACTTAAATAAAGAGGTTTAGCAGAAAGATCTCACAGAAATGAATGTCAGGGTAACGGATCAATCCCTGTCTGGTGTGACCACACCTGAACTCAAATACAAATCAACTGAAAACCTAATGTCACAACACAGATCATCAACTGGCCTGTACAACAGAAGAAATCATTCATCTTTAGAACATCACAGAACCTCCTGTACTGTCCTGGTTTGCCAGAATCAGTCACAAAAAACTCAACGTTAAAAAGAAAGCAGAGTCCGTCCCTCCGTCCGCCACCGATTCAAGTCAGGAAATCCCATAAAAGGAGTCACTTTTGTAGTTTTTTGTCAGTTTTGTAGTTTTTTGTATGTACATGTGGGGAAAACTGGAAGAAAAAGGATTAAGAGGAGGACAAACATCACTGTCTTAAGGCCTTTTTTCCTTTTTAAACTCTTCTGAGATGGTCTGTGTTTGGTAATGTTGGGCGAATCAAAAAGGGGCTGCTCCGCCTTTCCCTCAGCGTCGGTTCGGTTCGGTTCGGGCTGCAGCTGAGGAGCCGTCGCGGTTAATAGCTATTATGGATGATCCCTGGTGGCAGAGACAAGTCAAGCCATCACACATGTGAGGAGGACACAGAGGGACACAAGGGAGGGACAGCAAAGCTACATTTGCTACTAGTTCTTAAAATACTGATCGACTTTTAAACCGAGCCATTCCCATTATACAGTACAAAATTTATAGGCAAAAAGTAGATTTTATTTTTTAACTTTCACTCGGAGCTAAAGGGCAAAGTTAGCAGCTCTCTGCTTCTTAATGACCTGATTCCTGCTTCTCATCTAGTCATGCACAGCTACTGCTCCTTAAGGGTGCTCCTGTGTCCTGTTGCTGGTGGCCATCTTTGTTTTGTCTCTGCCTGGGGGGCATTTAGAGTCATTGGGCGGGGTCTGGCTGGGCCTGCTGCCGGGGGCATGCTTGGTGGGGGAGCTAGTCGAGGTAGGGGCGCCTGGGGAGTGCGACGCCTGGATGTTCTTCTCGTCTGAAAAAAGCTGTTTAATTACGTCAAAGAAGTTACTCAACGGGCTGCCTACACAGACGGGAAGAAAAGAAACAAAAAGAGAGAGAGAACAAACAACAGATGAGCAATGGGGTCAACATGAGGAGAAGAAGATGGGATGAGGAGTGGAGCAGGAGAAAAGGAGACCGACAGGGTTTACATTTAAACCGTCACGCGTATGTAAGTAATCTGATTACTGAGCTGACAGGTCAGCGGACACCAGAGGTATGTCATGAAACATCAGGCGGTTGCTGAAGCATCCTACAGTTAGTGAAGGTCTCCAGACGCAACGGCTCCCTCTGGAGGTTGATGGTGTTCCTGTCAGGTTAGCATGAGAACCAGGTGGTGCTTCCATCTCTAAAAATGTTTTCCCTTCCGATTGTCCTGTGGACCCGGTTTTACTGGGAACCAAGGTTGGATCATCTGCTCCACCTCCAGCTGCTCTGGTTCTCTGAGTCAAACCAACCTGTTCCCCTCCTGGCCTGTAGGGGCGCTGCACCAAGAGCCACTGAAGGAAACGACACTAAAACCTCTGCTGAAAACACTGGGCACAACTTCCTTCCTCACCAAATGGAAACTGAAGTGGCGTCAGATTCTCACCTCCCCAAATGCATCGAACTTTCCAGACAAACGAGTTTTTAAGGTGGACTGAGCAGAGCTGGTGTGGATGCTGCCCCCACAGGCCCAATGCTGGAACTACATGTGGCTAGAAGCCAACTGGAAGAAACCCAAAGAGCTGATTTTATTTTTCTAGTCAGTGAATGCATCATACAACAGGCTGTGCTAACTGTAACACTCTTCAGTGTGGAAGTTGTTACGACAGGATGAAAACTCAAAATTGGCTACATTCAGTCAGAATCTGGTGTTTGAAGCATCAACACCAAATCATGTTGCTTTACCTGAAATTTGATTGGTGGATCTGATGACCTTCACTCACTGACTGTTGGATGCTTCGGTGACGGCCTGAGATATAAATACTGTCCTCTGGTGCCAGTTTCAGTTTGACCTTATAAAGCAAATCCTTTACATCCCCATCGCTGGTTTACATTTGGACAAAATGATAATAGGTTTTAATTCTTATGGTTCTGTTGTAATTTATTCAGATATAATTTCAGTCTCAGTTTCTCCTGCGTGATGAAGGCCCAAAAAAAGTACTGGAAGACATTTCATCATGTTGGTCAGAACCAGAGATTCTGCAAAGGAGCTCCAACCTAATCTATCATATAACCAACTTTATGTCTTAAAATTAGCTTTTAAATTTAAACAGATGCAACTTTTTTCTAAAGGTAGATACAACTAAAATCAATTAGATGGACAATAACTGACGTGAATAACAGATTTTATCAACAAATATAAACTACACTAATCCAGTGTTCATCCACCTCTGATGTCTTATGGCTCATAATAGATAAAACCTGAATTACAAATGTAAAAACAGTCAAATGTCTCAGTGCTTAAAGTCCACAGTTAGCTAGTAGCTACGATCTAAAGCTACGTTGTTGCATGACTGAAACATTGAAAATGGACCAAAAATCACAGAATGGAGACCGACGGGGTCATGGCCCACGTTTAGTAAAGAAAACGTTAATGAATCACGATCTGAGCCTAAATTTAACGTGTTCCTATTTCTAACGTCTTCCAAAACCCGTTTTGAACCCAACATCATCGTCAACATCCATCACAGAACTCACAAAAGTGCATCCATTAGTTTGAACAGATGTTATTAACCAGTCAATAATAATCATGCAACAGTAAAACAAACGTCACACATTACTGCCAGAGTTAGTGCAGAACAGTGTTTGGGAACTGATGGTCCTTGGTTGTGATAAATGTGCCGTTGTCATGGCAACTTACCATTTCTCCTCCCCAACATCACATGTTTACATCAGTGTTTGTATTTAGTGCCAGTGGTTTTTATTTCCTTGGTTCTAGAGCAGTTTTGTGGAACGACAGCCGACCCACAGTGAAACCAGACAGAACCGCATTCATCTTATCAAATCATTTCTCCTGCACCATCACAGGAAAACCAAAAATTATTCATCTGGGATGAAACACAAACCTTTTATGTTATTGAGTGAAATATCTGATTTTTTTCATCACTATTTAGTATTTAGTTTATTAAATTATTTTATTTTATTTTTCTTTAAGATTTTTACAGATTTTAGCAAAACTATTTACAGATATGTCATATTTTTAAGATTTTAATGTATATTATAAATGTTCTGCTTGCAGCTGTTTCTTTTTAACTGATCAGAAATGATCTAAATAAGCTGTTGAATGTATTTAAAAAAATGCTAATTTATATTTAAATATAGTTTTATACATTTAAAATTCACTATGCTGATGCACATAACTAAGATCAGACAAAAAGTTGTGCCTTTAATTTAATTTGTTCTTAGAATAACTGTAAAATATCTAAATCTCTTATTTCTTTAAATACTTTAGATTTTTTTTATCCCAAATTTTCTGCTGTAAAAAACACCTTTAAACATAAATGACCTGTTAAGATGAAATTTCATGACTCTGTCAAACACAGGTGTTAGTTGGTGACAAGCTGCAGAGAGTTTGCTGTGACGTGTTAGAAGCCAGAAGTGGATCCAGTTCAACCAGAACTCCCAGTCCGTTTGGGTCTTACCGCGTTTGGAGGGTTTACTGGCTGAGCGCTGGGAGGCGTCTGGGAGGAGAGGACAGAGACGCAGCACTTCAAACATCCACCACAAACCTCCAGAGGCGCCAACGCGTTCGCCTCGCTCCCTCCACTCACTGATTACGGCCAGGTTACCGTTAAAAACCCGACTAACCTTAAATATCTCCTATCCTAAGACTGGAAGAACATCTCTGTCCTGACAAGACGCACAAAATATGACCAAATACCAAAGTGGTGAAACAGACTCAGGATGAAACTCAACCAGATGTAGAAAATATTGTAAAAACTCTTTTCTCTGATTCATCAACAAAGTTTGTTTTGGTAAACTGCATGAGCTTAGAAAACGTATTTATGTCTATCGTTTGTTCAAATGTTAAAACATGTCAGTTTACACAATTAATGGCAAATTACATGAGAAAACTTGAAAAAGATTATTTCCTAGATAAAAGTAGAATCTGTTGGTTGTTTCTCAGCTACAGAAAAAAGTTCAGGTTCTGTAATTTCCTCATTCCTCAGACTAATCTACAACAAACTGAACAAATCAAGGCCACCAAAAATTAAAAACTGATTCAAGAGAGAAAAGAATCAGCAAACCTTCCAATCTAGAAGCTAAATAAATGTCATTTGATGCCTTTTATGGAGAATCAGCACAAACATTTCCTGAAAATCAGAGACATCCTGTGATTTAAAAACCTGAAGGAGCAGCAAAAGCAAATGAGGTGGATTAGCAGTGGCCAGAAATCAAGATGTTAGCATATCATGACAGTCTTCAGTCAGAGGTCTCTTCAGATTCACTGGAAGACTGACTCCTATTGGAGATCCTTCCTGCCACGGCATTAACCACCAGAACGACTCTGGAGATACTCAGACGATCAGTTAAGACTTTAAAGACCAGAAATCTGGGCTGCGGATCAGAGATGTTCTCACAATCTGACAGAGTAGAAGAAATTTAGCTCAGATGTTTGATGCTGATCTCAGGAAGTATTTTGTTTCTGTTTTCCTCCTGCAGACGTTTGATGGATTAATTCTACAAGATAAAAATCACATTATGGGTTCTGAAATTATTTCACTGCAAAAACACAAAATCTTACAAAGTATTTTTGTCTAGTTTTTATTGCACAAATCTAAGAACACTGGAATTAAGACAAGACTGAATGACAAGCAACTTTATTTATTAAAAGTTTACTTGTTTCACTCTCAGATTATTTCACTTATAATTGTATTTCCATATTATAAGTAAAAAATCTGCCAGTGGTTCTAGTTCCTTAAAAATTAATTTTAAGGTGAAAAACTAGTTTTGTCTTAATTCAGATGGAAACCAACATACATGGTGATATTTTGTGTTTTTACAGTGTATATTTTTTAGAGTGTGAGAACCTCTGAATGTTAAAATGAGATGATGATGATGATGATGATGATGATTGATGGAGGTTTTCTCCAAACCCTTTGAACCTTGACCTCTAGACGCTGACGTGGAATGAAGGGGTTAACATTCGGTTAACGACAGATGGACGGACAGAAGGTCATCAGGGTCACATGAGGACAGCTGGACATGCAGGCTCCTTCTTAATGGACCAAGATGGCGGCTCATCCAGAACCAGAAAACCCAAACCCAGACCAGGCCAGGAGTCCAGTCCGGTCCGGTTCTGATCAGTCCGGTCCGGCCGGGTCTGGGTTTGGGTTTCCATGGAGCATGCTGGTGGTTCAGTCCATCCAGGAGGGTTTGGAGTGAAGCGGTGCATGATGGGAAGCAGGGCGGTGGGTTCTGGTAACCGATCCCCAGCTTGTAGCTGCTGCTCTTCACCACAAGAGGGAGCCGTTACCAAGCCAACAACCACAGTGAGGACATGGAGAAAGGGACAGACACACACCTGGAGGACACAGTCACGCTTTCTTCCCTTCAGTGCGTCTTTCTGATCAGAACCAGAACCGGGTCGGCCGGCTTTCAGCTGAGCGCAGCGCTGAGTGAGACCCCTGCTGTCTGGAGGCTGAACTACGCCTGCTGAGCGTCCAGAAACGCCGCCGGCTCACTGCGGAGCCGCACAGGACGGCGTGCGCCATGGGATGGGCGGGGGGGGGCGGCGGGGGCATGCAGGGGGAGGTGGGGAGCGCTAAAGCGGTGCCGAGCCGATCCGGGCCGAGCCGAGGGGCTGTGGAGGAGGAAGAGCTGGGCTTACCGGATATCTGCGGCTGGACGCCTGGCTGGTCGTTGGAGCTGAGCAGCTGCGCCTGGATGGTTTCCACAACGCGCTTAAAACGCCGACTTGGACCTGACAGGAAGAACAAACATGAACCTGCTTAGAAACCAGATATTTAAATCATTTAGATCTGATTCACAGACAATGAATCTCTAAAGTTAATCCAGTGCAACCATCTGTCTTCTGCTGCGTCTCTTACAAATTTACCAAACTTTGTCAATATTCCACAAAAAACTCCCACAATATTCCAATTAAAAACACAATTAAAATCACATGACCCTCCAACTTCCTGTCGTCGTCGTTGTGGTTTTTGCCAGTGGCAACATGTTGATCATGTGATGCGCAAAAGTGTGATTTCAATAAGGACAATAAATAAATAAATAAATCACCTCATGTTGACCCCAAAGCCACATATCAAAAAAATTATTTTTTCAAAATTAGTGAGTTTCCATTGAGCAAATTTACTAAAACATGAAATTGTGGTCAACAGAAAACTGGCTATTGATTACAAGAATTATGTAGCAAATACTTACATTTACTTGAGTAACTTTTTGGTAAAAATATTTTTATTTATTTTATTTTAACTGGTTTTCCTCTGAGTAACTTCACTGAATGAAGAACAAACATGTTGAAAAAACAGTTTCTGTTACAAATTACTTATTAAAAACAAATTACTTGGTCCATTTCTTCCCTTGACTGGTTTTGTAATTATTTCATTTTGTTCTTAAAAATACCAACATTTCCAGCTGAGTGATGATGTAAAATATTCAACCAATGTTTTGATCAGCACTTTAAGTCGCTTTTTACCAAATACATTTTAGACTTAAATACTTTATTAAATACTTTTCATCTTTATTTGAGTAAAAATATGTAGATGTAGTTCTACTCTGGAGTGTAAGTTTGGGTGCCTGTGGAGATTGCTAACCTGTGCGGTGTGTGTGTGTGTGTGTGTGTGTGTGTGTGTGTGTGTGTGTGTGTGTGTGTACCTGACAGCAGGGTGAAGGTGACGGAGTAGATGCCGTTCTCCTTGGTGGCGCCGCTGCTCTCTGTGTAAGTTATGTCCACCTGGAACTTGACCGGCTTCTGGAAAACCGTGGGACCAGCTGTGGATTTATACTCAGCCCTGAAGCTGGTCTGAGAAATGACGCTGTGGCTCAGGCTGGGGATCTGGACACACACACACACACACACACACACACACACACACACACACACACACACAGAGCGGCGGCGTGACGGATGCGGCGGTTTAAAGTGCCGAGGCGTCGCGCAGCGTCAGCGTCTGGCCGACCAGACACTCAATCTGAAGCTCGCTTCAGGTTCAGGTCAGATCAAACGTTTTGCTTCCAGTGAGAAATAAAAAAAATTTTCTTTAGGCATAAACAGGAAAATCAGAGAACCTGAATACATTTTTATAAATGATTAAATTCTAGTTATTAAGGAGAAGAAAAATATTCAAACCAACCTAAAAATAATATAAATAATTTCCTGAAAATGTCTGGAAGAGTTTTTCCAGTATGAACTTCCTGTTTAAGGTCAGATTTAAGTCCAGACTTTGACTAGGCCGATGTAAATGTTGCTTGCTGCTGCTCCCTTCATAACCTTCTGGTTCCATCATTTTCAGGTTTCCGCTGAGCAGAAATCGTCTGTCGGATCGAACCGGAACGTTTCTGTTTCATACGAACAACACGGTAAATACTGGCTGCAGTTTGCACTGCTGCCACTAGGTGTCCCCACTTCATTCACAGTGAGCCTTTAATATCTGAGTTTAAAGCAGAATCTGACTTGGAGAATCTTTGCCTTCTGTATTTATGATTCTGACTAGTTATAGTTTATATTTACATGTTTTAATTAAAATATTTTACTAAAAAAAACATTCCAGAAATGTTTTTCACTCCAAACTTTTGTTTTTCTGCCTGATCAGAACCTGAAGATGAGCAGCTGGTTTCCTCTGTCCCCTCAGCAGACCGGGCTTTGACTGGTCCACTCACCGACAGGAAGGCGTGAACGATGTCGGCCTTGATGGAGCTCAGAGGTTTGTCCCGGATCACGATGAAGATCTGCTCCTCTTTCTCCAGGTTGATGAAGTTCCCAAACCACGACTTCTTAGCCAGTCTGCAGGGACCAATCAGGAGTCACCAAAACAAAAACACCGTTCAGGTGTCACACCAACAACATCATGCTGGAAAACCTGGAAAACTCCTGGAAAATCCTTAAAGCTGCATGAATTTGGAAACGTCACGATCATGAGACAAACAGACGTTTGAATAAATCTTCAGATGAACCTGCTGGGTGACGCCAGGTTTTCTATTTCTGTAGAAGTTATTAATAACGGTGTGACTCCGTCAGCTGACTCATCCAGCTGCTTTCCCACCTTTCCTTCAGCTTCACTGACTGGATTCATGTAACGGACGGCAGGAAGAGCTGAACTCACTCTGGAGACGAGTCTGGGGTCAGGCTGGACATGTCCTCCTGGGTGGGAACTGCAGACAGACACACATCTGGATCAGCTCTGGTGTCTAATCGCCACATTCAGTTTCCCTACAATCATTCATACGATTATAAGGAACTACTCTGGTAGAGTATTAATACTCCTTTAAATCATAACTGATTGATCTGGGATGCGACAGACCAAACCACGGAGCTTCATGGTGTCACAAACTGAAGCAGCTTTTATAGAAACAGCAGATAATTTGAATTCCTGAGCTGTGAAGCTCTGCAGCTCCTCCAGAGCCACCGTGGTTCTCTGTCAGTCCAGATGCATGACATTTAAAATAATAACCAATCTGCGTTTTGTTTGTTTGGGTTTCCATTTCAGAACAAAATCACAAAAATAAAACATTGTTTTTCCATTTTTAAAACCAAAATGTAAATTTGAAAGAGTTTTGCTTCTCTTTTCTAAATCCAAAATAAAACATACATTTATTCTATTACTTCATCTCGTCAGTGACTGTTACAAATCCAAACTAAACCTTCAGCTGCTGCAGGTAAAACCCGAGCGTTTTGTTCTCGTGCTGCATTTTGATGACCGTCTGTTTGGACAAACTGGACCAGAGGAAGTGAAACCGCAGCGTTTTCCCATCATACCTTGCATTTTCCGGCGGTGGAAGCGCGGCGAGCCCAGGAAGCTGTTCTTGATGGAGTTGAGGCGCGTCCTCCAGGGCAGCCCGCCGATGGAGGGGCTGGGCGGCGGCGTGGGGCTGGGCGTGCCGGCCGGGCTGCCCCTGGGCGTGTGGGCCGGCGTGGGGAGGGGGCTCCCCCTGGGGGACGGGTGGGGCGTTACCTGCGTGACGGGGACAGATTTGGCGTTGTGGTCAGGGTGGAGGTGGCGGCGGAGCGGGGACAGGGGGGGCACCGGGGACAGAGGGATGGACAGCTTGGGGGGGACGGTGAGCGGCGGGTGGCGTCTGGTCCGCGGGCTGCTGGGGGCCGCCGGCTGGCTCGGCGCGGACGGCTCGGGTTTGGGGGCGCCGGGGGGGTTCTGGGCCGGGTGGGGCAGCGGGTTGGACCTGGTGGTCTGCAGGGGCTTCTCTGACACCTTGGGCTTGGCGGGGAGGGTCTGGGTGCGGGGGTGCATGAGGGGGGACCCCATCTTTGGCTGGTAGGGCGCGCGGGGCCCCACCCCGTTCAGGTGCGTGGGGCTGCAGTTCGGGGACTGGCACAGGTCGGGGGACTGGGGCGGGACGAAAAACCGGCGGTGGGGCTGCGGTTTGGCCATGCAGCGTGACACGTGACAGCAGCGTCAGCCAATGAGAAAGCCAGGACACCACAGCCCAAAATGTTCATTCCAATACAGAAGAACAAAAAAGATTAAAACAGCCAGAAATGGAACAAAATGGCGGGAGGAGAGGAGCAGGCAGGAGGAGGTGAGAGTGCAAGAAAGAAAGAAAACAGGACATGCTATTAGCAGAGTGATCAGCCAATCAGGAGGCAGCAGTGAAGCATTCATGAAGGGATGCACCGAGTTCAAACCATTTTAATCCTCATTTAGCGTTTGACCTGAAAATCACCCATCAGTCTTTATCTTCTGGAACGTCGGTGCATCCCTAGCAGCTTGGTGACCAGCTAACAGGTTTAGCTTAGCCCTCCACCAGAGAGCATGCTCAGTGCTGACAGGAAGCCGTGAAAATGACTGATCCAATCGGGTCGGATCAGCCAAAACCCACAGAACACTGGACCAAAAACACAAGACCAGGCAGCCACTTCAGAGTGGAGACCATCAGTTAGCATCGTTAGCATGCTAACAGTTAGCGTCACCATCTGTCACCTTTTTATAATAAATATTGACAAGTTAATTATGCTAATATCGCCCTAAAGGTTAGGTAACATATTGACTTTGTCAGCGATCGCTAGGTTAGCATATTAATGCTAGTATTGCAGTTAGCTTATAATTTTTTCTGCGTTGTCAATGAGGTGGATTACAGTCGATCCCCACATATTCATTATTTCCATATTTTTTGTTTAACTGGATTCCAAGTTATTTGCCGAAATGTTGCCTTTTCTCCACTGTCGCTGTGTGTGTTAGCGGTAATTATAAACCGCACACTTTAGCTAGTGTGCGCTAAAGCCAAGTGTATTACATAAAATTACAGTTAGCACATTCATTATATTAATATGGTAATCAGGATAATTTAGAGCTTTATTTATGCTCATACAATTTAATGATTAAAAAAGAAACTGATTATGGGTCAGTTAGCATATCTATTTGCAATAAATGACCACTAGCCAACTCAGGTAGCATGTTATTTTGCTAACAATGCCATCAGGGAATTATTGTATTGATTAAGATAAATAAACAGGGATCAATCCAGCTATGATAACATCAGTTAAGCTCATCTAGTGATTTCAAACACACCAGAATTAGAATTTTATTAATTATATTTTATAATTTATTACATTAAAACTTATCTAATGAGGACAGAACCAAACAGATTCTCTGTCCTGCAGCTGATGGTCGGTTCAGCAGGTCGACATGTACAGAAGAACATCTCTGGATCTGAGATCCAGAATCACTTCATCTGAAGCTCTGTGTGACGCAGAAGCAGCTGGTCCATCATCACCATCATCACCAGAGCTGAAGGACTTTACCATGAAAAGTCCCAACATTCAGGAGTCGCTCTGCGTCCCACAGGCTGGATGAAGTCTGAAGTGGCTGCTGCTGACAGTCTGAGGTGTGTGTGTGTGTGTGTGTGTGTGTGTGTGTGTGTGTGTGTGTGTGTGTGTGTGTGTGTGTGTGTGTGTGTGTGCCAGCAGAGCCAGCCAGCTGGGACGGGGGACGGCGGCTCACCCTGGGGCTGCTGAGGGGGCTGGTGGACAGACCGGACGACGCTCCGCTGATGGACCGCGACCTGAAGCAACAACATCAGGTTTACATTCAGCAGAAATGCTGCAGCAACAAAACAGCCTCAATCAAACTTTAGTTCATAAGTGAAGAAATTGTTCTATACTGTCTGTGCAACAATATACATAAAACCAGTGAAAAGAAATATTGGATTCAACATTTTGGGAAGAAAAACCTGTTGGATATGCTGACGTGATGATTAAATATAATTTTATTTTGATTCATTTTATCTGTTATGATGACTAAGAGACACTTTCTATGTCACATTATTACCAGATGTTTATTAGCACTGGGTAATATGTTGCAAATTTACTGATTTTAACATGAATGATAAACATTAGGTTTCTCTGTCTGGAGGGACAGATTTATTAGTAACAGCAATGAGATTAAAAATGTTTATAAACAATTATTTCTATATTTAGGTGAGAACAAGGCTTAATGGCCTGCATGACCTTTGACCTTTAAACAAAGCAAATCTGTTTATTCATATTTAAGATCAACAGATACTGAAGTTTGTTTTTCTTCTTGCAGAGAAAATAAAAAAAACTTCATTTTTATATATTTTATTTATTTTTACTATATTTTTACTATTTTTACTTTATTTTTTACTATTTTTTCATTTTTACTTTTTTTAAAAAGTGCTCCAAATCCGAGGCCCTTTGGTCTTGAGCCGGAAAAGTGTCGAGGTCCTTCTCCGGGTCAGGGGGGTCGTCCTGCCTCAAGTGGAGGAGTTTAAGTATCTGGGGGTCTTGTTCACGAATGAGG
>CAEGAF010153419.1:0-13613 GCA_903067075.1 Micropoecilia bifurca
TGTGTGTGTGTGTGTGTGTGTGTGTGTGTGTGTGTGTGTGTGTGTGTGTGTGTGTGTGTGTGTGTACGTGTGTGTACATATATATATATTCATATGTGTGTGTGTGTGTATGTGTAATGGATGTTTTAGCTGCTATTTTTAAGTCCAGGTTAATATCTTTAAAATAACGTCCCAGTCATACCAGTTATGAGTAAATCAAGCAGAAAACACCATTTTCCTGGAGTTTTGTCGCTGCATTGCCTTTTGTTTGTCTGAAGGTTTTTGGCTACTTTGCTGCTGATGGAAATCTGCAGATTTAAAGACCACAAATGCTCTTCCAGGTGTGCTGACTTTGCAGGTGAGAGCAACAGAAAGCAGGTTCTCTCTATTGCTGTGATCGTTTGAACTAATTGAAGCGTCTGTTTGCTAAGTAGGAAGTGCCAACTTCCACGAAAGCAGCTTTCACTGCTCATTTCCAGAGTTTACCCAGTGACGTCGGCATTCCGGCCAAGTTTATGTTTCCCCATTCAGCACTTTTCGCCTAACTCCACCTAATCCTATAAACAAGACAGAGCAACTTCAGGCTGACATGTGGAGTGTTTTATTCATGTGGCTTTATTGGTTCTTCTCTTCAGGTTAACAACAACGGTCTGGTGTCTTTCCTGAGGGAGGTCTCTCAGTTTACACCAGTGGCTTTTCCAATTGCTGGCGACAGAAGGGTGGTGGCGCCGTTCTGGGCCGATGTGGACAACCGTCTGGCAGGGAGCGTCTTCTACAGGCAGAGCCAGAATGTTTCTGTCTTGAGGAGGGCTTCAGGTGACGTCAGGACGTACTTCGCAGAGTTCCCCGACTTCAATGCAACATGGGTGCTCATTTCTACTTGGCACCAAGTCACTTTCTTTGGAGGAAACTCCCAAACGCCGGTACAAATTTACCCAAATCTGTCAACATCGAGTTAAGTAGTAGCGTAACTTTGGGTGTTTTCAAAATCTGATCTCAACATGCAATACAATAGAAATACTTTGGTCCTGGGTAGAAGCAACTAATCAAAGCCATGAGGAGGTTAGCACTGTCAGAACCAATCGTATACGTAACATTACAGGAAAGTTGATTATCCGTCGTCTCTAGTGGCCATGTTAACTAGCCTGTGTATTCAAGGCAGGCTGCGCTTTGCAGAACTAGCTGTAGTGGAGTATGGAGCAAAGGACAGGGTAGGAACAGGGCAAACATGAGCTTGATTAACAGTGCTAAGACCCTCCTCCTGGCTCTGATTGGTTGTTTCTGACCCAGGAGCTGAGAATTTCTGCAGATGGCAGTAGGATCACAGGAAAGAGGCAGAGAAGTAATATTTTTTTTTACATATTATCTGTCTACATAGTGACATCTTTAACAAGTGTACAAAAAACATGTCAAAATAAAAAATAAGAGTTACGTACTGGAGTGAGTACAAAACCATGCCAAAACCATGCAACTTACAGCGCCTTGAGAAAGTATTTATACATCTTGAATCTGTTTTCTCATGTTACAACCACACGTATTCATGTATGTTAAGAGTTGTATATATGTAAAGATACCCTATGTCCAGATGCACACAGTTTAGGAACCTTTCGGACATATGTGCTCCCATCGTTGCCCCTGGAGGTCTGTCACCTCTAAACTGTAATGCAAGTCATTATCCCACATAGCTTACAACCCTTTAACTCAATTCAATTACTTCAGATCTCTTTTACCGGCCTTCCTGCAGGCTTGACCTTCCTAATCAGTCTCTCTAATGGGTATTAATGTTTTTCTAAAGCAAAATGAAGGTAAACCTTTAGCCAAATATATTCAAAGTTTTGTATTTGTTGTCTTTGCCCAGTTCTTGATATTTTACTCCCCTTTTGTAATCTGAGTAGAGATTTTTCTTTGGTATTCAAGGTTTTCTCTTGCATCACCAACTAATGACGTCATTATTTTACCCAAAGATATTTTTTTCCTTCTGTGCAGGTTAATACTTTCCAGGTGGTGCTGATTACAGACGGAGAGCTTTCCTTTACCATATTCCAGTACAATAACATCACCTGGACAACAGGGAGGCATGCCAGCAGTGGAGGAAACCTAGTGGGGTTGGGGGGCATTGCGGCACAGGTAAGATCACTTTCTTATCATGCTTGTGGATACAAAATGCCCATCTGTCGGGAGTGGTTCAGAATCTCTCTATTATCAGTCCTTTGACACATCCGTCTTGTTTATTACCGTCTTCCTAGGCAGGCTTTAACGCTGGCGACGGCAGGCGATACTTCAACATCCCGGGCTCTCGCACCGCCGATGTGGTCGGCTTAGAGGAAACGACCAACGTCGGCTACCCGGGTAGATGGGTCTTCAGGATAGACGATGCAAACGTGGAAGTGGGAGGCTGCAACTCTGGTGAGAGCCGCGCTCCTTAAAAGAAGAACATTTCGTTTAAAATCACACCTTTGACATTTTGACGTCACTCCGCTTCCCGTTCCCGTTATCTTCCAGCCTCGGTGTGTCCGCACCTGCGTCCGTGCCTGAACGGAGGCCAGTGCATCGACGACTGTATTACAGGCAACCCCTCCTTCACTTGCTCCTGCTTGGCTGGCTTCACCGGCCGCCGGTGCCAAATCAGTGAGTTATGGGTGACACTGCTTCCTGCTGTGTTTAGCTTGACACATGGTGCATGCTGCGAGCGACTACTTGTCTACTTGAGAACGGCCAGGAAAAATAATGTTGGCTTGTAAAAAAAAATAGCTAGATTTCAGCAGACTTTCCAGAGGGACACCTGAGTATTTCCTTAATACCTGTATCAGCTCTGCGCCAATCAGATGTGTTATCCTTGGAAGTCGTCTCAATCGTTTACCAGATGTTTCCTTTTAATTAAAAACATCATAGTGCCTCCCTTGTGTTTCCTCCTGTTTTTGCAGATGTCAACGAGTGTGCTTCCAATCCGTGCCAGAATGGCGGGAGTTGTAAAGATCGGATTAATGGTTTCATCTGCGAGTGTCCTCCCGGTTACATGGGGGTTCACTGTCAAACAGGTACATTCCATCTATTTCCTCAGGTTGTCATGACTCAAAGTCGTTTTCCCATCTATAGTCCTCCATTTATGCAGCGTTTGTGTTTCCTTTGAATTGGGACTGGGTGTGATATCTGCTTACTTCTCCCCTTTCAATCCAGATAAAACGTTGAAAATAATTGTAAAGTGGAAACAAAAGAATACATGTCACTGATTTTTTTTTAAATTTTATTTTATTGTTTTAATGAAAAAAATAATTTGTTTGTCTTTTTTCTTTTCTTTTTTTTTTTTTTTTTTACAAAAAACACTTTTGGCAAAAAACAAAAAAAAAACACTTAGGCCAATATTTCAGGAAGGTGACAATATGATTTGAGAAAAATCTATGTTTACTTAAAATGGAGATGTAGTTTCCTACCATGCTGCACAAAGTTCCTTCCCACCTGGAACCTAAGTGCTCATTAAGCACCTTACCACACAAACACAAAGACGATCAGCCTGCAAAGAAGTATCAAAGCCTCTTCTAATACCTTCGCAGCCAGCAGCACATATTTGCAGAATGAGGGGAGCCGCATGGCGGATATATTAATCAGCTGAATAAATATTCCCTGAGTGTGTCTTTCTGTATGCGCGTGTGTGTGTGTGTGTGTTGCAGACATTGACGAGTGCGAAGACAGACCATGCCTTAACAACGGATCATGTGTACAAGGCGATGGCAATTTCACCTGTGTGTGTGAGCCGGGTTTCATCGGGGTGCGTTGTGAGACAGGTGAATGGGGTTTTTATCTCGGTCAACTCATTTTCACTTCTTTCTACATTATCCTCAGTTTGTGTCAAAAACATTACCTGTCTGGACAAATTGGTATTGGTAGACAAACTTGTCTTGGTTGAAGTGATTTCAAAGCACCGTTTCTTTTAAAAATATTCTAACAGCTTCCTTCGGTGAAGTCAGTATGCAAAAAGTCATTTTCTCATTAAAGTCCCATGTAGATGTTTAGTTTTGTAACTTAAATCCGGGAGGAAATGAAATGATCAGGCCCACCAGAGTTCACAAATCCCTACTTGTACAAGAAACCAGATTAATCCTAATGCCAGACACCTGGTCAATGAAACTTTATGCCTGCACCAGGCGAGGCCAATCTCGCTAATCCAGTTTACCATTGAACACATCCGCCTCGCGATTCACCTTTGATTGTTCAATATCGGTCTGTTCCTCAGACATCAACGAATGTGAATCCCAGCCGTGTCTGAATGGAGGAGAATGCGTGGATCGGGTGACCGGCTTCACCTGCGCGTGTCCCGCTGCGTTCACTGGGACATTCTGTGAAACAGGTGGGATTCAGCAAGAGAAACTCATAGAAAACCTTTTTTTTGCTTTCATCAACTGTATCCTGGTTGCCTTTGCAGAGTAACACAAGCCCCTCTACAGACAGTTTATAATATCTGACTAATTGCAGCATTCGCTTCTCAGGCCTGTTGGTGGGAAGAGGGTTTTTCTATTTCTCTATCCTGTTCAGTTGCAAGGATCTGTGGATGTACTGCCATTGAAAACATTTTTAGCATACTTTGGCACGCTCTTAGCCAAATTAATGTGCCTTTAAAATAATCAACTTTGAAAAGTGGAAAGGATTATGAATTCAGAGAGGATTTCTGCAGCTGTGTGGCCAGAAACTCTGTGTGCAGAAAAGCCTTCAATGAATTTCTACAGGATTTTATGTGACGGATCGACATGAAGTCGTGCAAAGCTGTGAAGGGTTGAGAAAAGGATTCTGGGTTTATTCTGATACCAATAAATTAATATTCATGTGTTACGATGGTTCAGTAGAGCTCCAAACTCAAATCCTTAAGCATTTCATATGGACTGAAGGCTGATGTTTACAGATTATCCCTTCATATCTGACTGTCAGTTATTTTGCAGAGAAGAACAAGTCTTGCCTCTATGTTTAAAGCTGGTAGAGAAATGTGACAATAGACTTTCAGCTCTGATTGTAGCAGAAATCTTGACTCAGTGGAGCAGAATACAAATGCAGAGCACACTTTTACTTATTGAAAGCAACATAGTCTTTTGTAGTCTGTGGACGTAATGTGACTAAATATAAAATGTGATTACTTTTCAAGGTGTTGTAATATCAAAAAAGAAAAGAGCAAACAGTAGATCAGAGTAGGTCAGTAAATACGGATTCAACACCTTTACAATGTCCAGAGCTGCAAAAATATCCTTGGACCTTTGATTAATTTTAGCTTATCAAGTTTTTTTCCTGCATTCTAACATTTCCTTGTTTTACGATAAGAGGAAAAGGATTCAACCCCTGTATTTAGGTTTTAAGAAAAAAAAAGTTATTTACAAAGAGAAAATGTAATTTTATTGAATGAAACAAAGACTTCATCCTATTATCATTATATTGTGGAATTTAACTTTAAATAAAAATACAGAGACAACTTGCTAAAATTAGCTTTTTTAACCTTTATATTCAAAACCATTCCTCAGTTGTATTTCCAGCCAATGTTTTTATGAATTTAATATTGACAGACACTTCAGTGGGAAAAATTACAAAAATGACTTCTAATTTGCAGGGAGAGAAATATGCTATTTCCTCCTCCTTTTCCTGAAAAGCTGGAGCTCTTTCAATCTTTTCTCTATGAAATTCAAGAGTCATCATTAATGCTTCTTATTATTTGTAGACCTAATCTGCCAACATCCAAACATTTTGAAAGTTACTTTAGTACCAAAATAAGAGAGTGAGATACTTTGTAGTTCAAAATAGTTAAGTCTCTGATTTTTTTTCTCCATACTTTCTAATCTGGTCTCTGCAAATACATAATTATAAACTTAGATTCATGTTGCCTGATTTACTGTAGTTATCTGCTTTATTTTTTTATGTCTGTGATGTAAAACTATTATTTTTCTACTACATTCAGAATACTTTGTTCTTTTTCTTAAAATATTGTACTGTCTACATCGTAAAAATAGTTATCATTTGTGTGTTTTTTATTGAAAAACAAAATAATCTTCTGTGTGCTCTGACAATTTTGGCCCATGTGGGGAAAGAAAATTGGACACCACAGTTTATGGCGATTGTTTCATATTTATTTATGGAATAAGATGTACTTTTCTCTAAGAATGTTTTCCTTCTCATTCTTCATTTCTGAAACTCTTTATTTCCACAATTCATTTGGAAACCAGTATATTTCTCAATATGAAAGTGTTTCATCTTCTAAATTGTATTATTTTAATAAAATAAAAATAACCTATTGCTGCTTTCTTTCCTCAGAGCTGATGAATTCCACTGATCCACACAACCAAACAGGTAACCAAGAAGCTTTGCCAAAAATAGTTCACATTTTGCTGTTTTACATCTTCTTTTTGGGGAGATTAAGAATGCACTGGGTTGAAGATACTTTTGCTGCTGGACTTTTGGATCTGTTCCTGTGCTCTGCTCTGAACGGTGTCAAAGTGTGCAGGTTTTGTTCTCTGCTGCTAAGTGCAGGCAGCTGGGCAGGTAGAGAGGCAGACTGAGGTATTTTGAAGAAGAGCTGTGCTATCCCACAGGAATGTGGACGTCTGCCCTGGAAGACTCGGCTGTAGTGATGGATTATCGTAATTATCAAAACTGACACAGCCTCACCCAGTTTACTACAGGAACCGGTTGCTTGATCCTGCGAATAATTGCTTTGTAGTGCCTTTTTTATTAGTTTACAAACAAGAGGAAGTGTTTCGTCTAGACCTAAAAATGCCAGTTTATGAGTGGGGGCAGCGCGGTGGTATTCGAGTCATTTCTTCAGCCTGTGCTGCTGAAGTATGCATGCTTTCAAAACTGCTCCTCTTTGGAACGGAGCCATAGCGTCACGTGATTTATCGTTTTTAGCCATTTACACTCAAAAAATTCATTCTCAGTCACACAGCATGTAGAGTTTCTGTCATGCTATTCCTGTTCCAGAGATGAACTTTAATCTTTCAAAAGAGATTGCACTTAACCAACTGAGACCAGCTGCTGCAAGTGTTTGTTCCCTCTGCTAAAAGTGCCCTTTAATAAGGTTTGAGCTCCTACAAATGCATGTTGCTTTTCACCCCTGAGCTGAAATAACTATCAGTGCTTATATAGGCTCTCTTAAATCTCCCAAATACTTTCCTGCCTGGCTCACTTGGAAGGCACAGCAGGGGAAAAAAAGAGCAGGATTCTCCAAGGAAGAGAAAGTAGCTGGACTCAGACGTGCCTAATCAGGCTCTCAGATCAAAGGGCCTGAGCGGTGCAGGTGGCCAATCAAAGTGGCCCTCTCGAATTAACAGTCAGTTAATTGCCCCCGGGGCATTTTTTTGGTCACAAAATATGCTCCATATCACCAGAAAATGAATGCCCTCCGCCAGAGCTCCTAGTGACTTCAAAGGTGGAGCCATTAAGCCAGGACACAGCCGTGTCCTTTGATCCGCTGCTGCAATTAAGCAGGGAGAGCAAAACAAAAACATTCGTAAGGTTCGTGAGGAGCGGATGTGCATTGTGCAGAAGGGTAATGTTTTATTTTTATTTTTATCCTCTGAAGTTGTCGGAAAAGAGAAATGGCAGCAAATTGATAGTTTGACAGCAGTGGTTTTCTTATAACAAATAACCGCGTCAGTAAGGGCTATGATTTTCCAGTTCTGCCACAATCAACAGCAAATAAAATGGAGACAGATGTTCAGTCAATCAATCAGTCAAGTTTTTTTGTGGAGCACATTACAGCAACAAGGCATCACAAAAACTCCATAGAGTCAACAATTGAGGAACCAGTAAGAATCATTATATTTTGACAAATGTCATCATTAAAATCATTCATACACATCAAATATGTTGGTCAGTGTTCCATTTATTATGGTTCAGCAGCAACTCTAAACAGGTGGGTTTATAGCCTTGATTTAAAGGAACTAAAACTGCAGTTTTGCAGTTTTCTGGCAGTTTGTTCCAAATTTGTGGTGTATAGAAGCTGAATGCTGCGTCTCCATATTTGGTTCTGGTTCTGGAGATGTAGAGCAGAACAAGAACCAGAAGACCTGGGAGGTCTGGAAGGTTGCTATGACAGCACCAGATCTTCTATATTGGTGCTAAGCTGTTCAGTGATTTATCTACCAACAATAGTATTTTAAAGTCTATTTTCTGGGCTACTGGATCCAGTATAAGGACTTTAGAACTGGGTGATGTGTTCTGTCTTCCTGGTTTTAGTCGGAACACCAGCAGCAGCATTCTGGATCTGCTGCAGTTGCCTCATTGATTTTTAAGGCAGACCTGTGCAGTAATCAATGCGACTAAAGATAAACACATGGATGAGTTTCTCTAGATTGGCACTGCATGTTTTGTTAAAATATGTGGTTTAATTTTGCTTTCCATTTTATTTCAGGAGTCAACGTTTCCATAAAGTAATGTTCTATTTATTTATTTATTATTTATTTTTCACTTCTTGCTAAATATCCCACGAAGGAAATACTGTACAATTTTTGGTATTGAACATTGTCCATTTTGCAGGAATACCCAAACTGTAAAGAAGTACACCATCATTAGCTCACATTGCTAACCTTTATTAGATGGACACTCAGCACAGGAATCATCATTTCTTCCTTGTTTTCCCTTTTGAAACTCAAGCGGTGCTAATTTGAGAACCTTAGGTTTCCAATATATCAGATGAAAGACACTCAACATGTGGCATTGATGATGGTTATTAGGACTGGATCTTTCACACAGCCAATCTCCATCTGCCTGTGTGTGTATGTCTGCAGTAGAATGCCTTTGCCAGAACGGGGGTGTCTGCGTGGGCATCAATGGAACCTGTGAATGCCCTCCAGGCTACACAGGATCCTACTGTCAGCTGGGTGGGTATGAGCTGAATAATCCCTTGATGAATGGGTCACTCTGTGACTGAGACATTTTTCTCTAAGATTTATGTACCTGCTTTTCTCAATTCCCCTAACTCAGGAATAACTCAGACCCTGTGCAGTAATAGCAGAACATGTCCTGATGGAAGTCCTTGTTTGGAGTATGGAGGAGCTTATCTTTGTACGTGTCACACTGGAGTAGAGCCTGATCATATGGACTTTTACCCTGGTAAGAACCTGAGGCACCAGCATGGTGAACAACCACTTTGGAAGCTGCAGTTTCAGTCAGAGGTTTTCATACCCTTGTCATGAGTTCGGTGGAATGGTTAATTTTCTCCAATCATCAAAAAGTCAATATTGCACATTTACTCCTACTAATATTTGGTTCAAACTTTTACTGGGTTGGCTTTCTGACATGGACTTTGCTTCTTAGCTGTAGTCCACAATTTTTCTCTGGGTTTCAGGTCATAGCCATTCCGAAAGTTTTCCCTGTTTTGGCATAATTTAAAACCAGCGTATCTTTGGTTTGTTGAAACACGTCACTGTCTTCAAATTGCATTGGTTTAGCTGTTGATTTTATGTGAAGTGGATGTTGGATGTTTGTGCTCTTATACCCTTTAAGCCAACAGTAAACAGACACTTGCTTCGCTGCAAGCAGGTTATGGTAGATTGGAGTCTCCGCTAGGAGCTTCTGGTTCGTTCCTTGAGTCTAAGGGTGACAGTATGGACCTTATTCCAGACCTTGGCAAAATGTTGAAATCCTAACAAACTTATATGTGCATGTAATTGTTTGAACTGGCTGTACTGGAATCTGCCGCTGTTCAGAAGTGGATAAAGGTTCTTTTTAAGGTTGTAAATTGTATAGTTCCCATTAAATGTTGACCGAGTTCCTTGGACATTTCCATTGTTCTGAGTATTGGTCAGTCTGACGAGTGCAAGTCCTTGTTTATGCTGGCAAAGAGAAACTTCCTGCTTCAGTCAAATATAATCACTGATGGGCACGATAAAGGTTTCCTTGAAACGTCTGAGCTTCTAATTAAAAGACTTAGTTGAATATATGCATTTTTTCAGTCTGTAACAGTCTGAAAAAGACCAGCTTTGAAGAATCCTTGAACACCCCAAATTAATGTGACCATCGTGCCCATAATCAGTGTGCGTAAACTTCTGGCAACACTATATTTATTACTCAGTGTAAATTTGCTTCCTGTAGTCACAAACCCTTGAGCTTCACAAGTGAACTTCTAACATTCGCAATTCACATCATGAATACTGGGCAAAATTGACATCTTTGATGTTGTTGATTGTTCTGTAATCAACTGAATGAAAAACAAACTTTGGTTGTTTTTTTGTTTGTTTTTTTAAGTTGAACCAAATCTCCATGTGCTTGAGCAAACCTTTGGAGCTTTGCTGTCCCCCACTGCAGTGGAACACAATCAAGTCTTGTTATGTGTTTTTTCAGTACAGCCCCAGTCGGTCTGCGACTCCTCGCCTTGTCTAAACGGCGGGTACTGCTACGAACGAGACGGAGGCTACACCTGCGAGTGCAGATATGGATACTCTGGCAAACATTGTGAAAAAGGTAGAATAATTGATTAAAACATTCAGCAGTGCCTGCATATGAATCGGCCTTAAGCAGCATTCATAAAACATCCCTCTGTGTTGTGCGTTATTACCCGGGCTCAAGTCCAACAGTGGCTTTTCATGCCCTAGGAAACATGCCATCACTCGTAATGCTCCTTGAAAAATTGCAATGCTGAAAGGCTTATGATAATTTGTATGTATGACGGAGTTATGGGCTATTTCCCCAAATTATGACTCGAATCTCAACGGAGTGGAAGAGATGTATTTTGTGTGATTAAAAGCTAGAGTGCTCTCTTCTTCAACGATTCCTCTTTTTGTCTGTCTCTTTCCAGTTAGACTTAATACATGTGCGTCGAGCCCCTGTCGTAATGGAGGCTCCTGTAAGGAAGAGGGAGGGAGCTACAGATGTGTGTGTCCTTACAGATTTACTGGAAAACACTGCGAAGTGGGTGAGTACCTCTCTACTATTATTATGTCTAATATTTGGTTGCAGGTTCGTGCGAAAGAATCAAAGTAATAAATGTGTGGATATAAATCTTGGATAATTACTCAGACAACTCCAGTTATTTCAGTATGTTTCAGCTAATTATGCACAAATAAAAAAAACATCACTTAGAGTCACCAAAATTATTTCCGTTTGCTGAATGCCACAATATTTAGAGAAATAATATGTCAAGATATTTATTTCATAAAGTTGTCAGAATCAGACACGTACATACAGAATGATGTAGACATCCTATATTTTAAAATAAAAGAAGTTTTTTTGTTGTAACTTCAGACATTGAGAATAAAAACATGCGTTTTTATTTGGTGTACGTAAATTTCTGGTTTCAGCTATATGAACAAACACCATCCACTTCATAATGTACTGTTCTTTTTGCTGTCTGCTCAAAGAGTAAACTAACCAATTACAGGGCAGCAACGCGGTGCATTCAGGCCTCCAGACGTGGTGAAGATGACTTGCTAAAGTTCAAACCAAGAATGTGAAAACAAGGGGATTTGAAATATTTTTGAACGTTGCTGCCAGAGAGGCTGGATCCAACAAGAAGTCTCTCTCCTTTTTTTCTTCTCAATAAAAAGATTGTTTTCTCATAATTGTGAGATATTTTGGAAACCTGCTGATTTGTGGAAAGAAATAAAGGAACTATCCACTAAGTGTCTGCTGTGTGGAGAATGGGCAGCATGGTTCAAGATACAGCAAGCCAACAATAACCCATAGAACCTGTCATTACAGCCGACATGCAGAATACCATCTGTAACACACGACCCCTTGAGCCGCGAAGAAGCACCAGACCACAAGATATGCAACTCCTGTCACTTAACAGGAAGCTTATGTCAAAATTCACTTTAATTGAATTTTTGGGTTACTTTTTGGAAATTTTGAATTTTGTGTTTTTTGTTGCACTCCTCGGGTTTCCATATTTTGGGGGTGATGTCAGCAGAAGTGTATTTTATAGCTTTTATTCATTTGGACTTTAAATTCAGGACAATTCTACAAGGAAATATTAGGGCCAAGCTAAGACTTGTTTTTTTTATATGTCAATAATATTCCAATAAGATATTTGTAATATTAGGAGAATAAAGTAGCCATTTTATGATAATTGAACACAAAAATACCAAAGCATAAGATCACAAAGTGCTGAGTGTATTATTCTTGTCAAGTTCCTTTCTTGAACAATTCCTAATTTTTCTTTGATATTCAAATGTAAGAGCCTCGTCCTGTATGCCAGAAAAGTAAACTACCTCAGTAATTAAAAGAATGAATTTCATCCTAGTCCTTTCTTTGGTTTTCAGGAAAGCCAGACCCCTGTTCCTCCACTCCCTGCCAAAACGGTGGAACGTGTTTTCACTACCTAGGAAAGTATAAATGTGAATGCACTGATGAGTACAGCGGGAAAGACTGTCAAATAAGCCGGAGCTCACTACATCCCTCTGCAGGTAAGCAGACTTTGTGTCACCGGGCAACAATGTCTTAATCTCCCTGTGATGTTGACATTTGCAAGATGTTGCTCTGGACAGATTAGACGAGGCCGGAGGATATCCTGAGTTGTTAAAGTGCGTAGATATTAGCTTTCCATCTAAAGATAATCTTAGCGGTGTTGCTGCACTAGAGGCCCCACATTTACAAATATAGATGGCTGTGTAGGCTATATAAAGTAAGACGTGATTAGACACGGTGATTCATGTCTACACACTCTTAACAACACGCTGGAGGTAATTTTAGCAGGACAAATACAGTCGGTTCTCGATGGAAAGCACCTCCATAACCTTTGGTGTGCTTTGGTGGGAGACCACTGTGAGCGTCTTGTTACCATGCAGCCATGCTCGCATTTTATCGGCGTGTTTGCGTTCGTTTTAGAGCCGGGCTGCGGGCCGCCCCCACATGTCAAACACGCCGAAGTCCAGTTCTCCTCGACAACACCAGGCTCCGTGGCTGCGTACGTTTGCCATTCAGGGTTCACGTCTGTGCCCAGAGCCACGCAGAGCATTTGCAGCACTCAGGGAGAATGGACCCAGTCGCCCGTTTGTAAGGGTCTGTAGAACACAACAACACAGGCACCCTCTCCAACCCCCAAAGCAAGCTCATGTGAAAAATAGCTTTGTTCTTACAGTAGCTGCGTTTCCAGATGTGTGCAAAACTTTCTCGATATTCTGCTAATATCAAAAAACAGAAATTGCAATGTTTCTACTGAATAAAAAGCAGAATTAAAATCACATGTGAATAAGTCTGTGTATGCAATAAGTCATTTAAAAGTCACGGTGGCGATCGATGTCAACAGTTACAGGAGATGTATTCATATTTCAGCCACAATGCTAGCGCTCATCAACAGCCAGAAGGGGAAACGCTGTTCAGGTGTTGGAGAGACAAACTGATGCTGGGGAGCAGCTACACATCTGCGCATTGTCAAAGAAGCTCAGTGTCTACAAATAAGTTATTACTGCTGGATACAAATTGGCTTGAGGCGGGAAAAAAAATGCTTCCGTTGCATTTTTTTTGAAATTCACAAAATTTGATATGGCTGAAAAACCACCTCATCCCGGCATGAAAACATTTTATGCAGAAATTTGAGGTTTTTTTTTTTTTTTTTTTTTTTTTTTTTTTTTAAAAAAAGCCTTAAAATAAATAAAAAAAAAAAATTTAAAAAAATCCAAAATTTTCCAATTTATTTTAAAATAAAAAAATACAAAATAAAAATT
>CAEGAF010153424.1:0-25305 GCA_903067075.1 Micropoecilia bifurca
TGCTATGAATTAAATTTTCTTTCTTTTTTTGCACAATTATGACAAAAACATTTCAATTTCAAAAACTGGATTTTTAAAAAAAAAAAAAAAAAAAAAAAAAAAAACTTGTTCCCCCCTGTTGTGACCCCAGCAACCCTGAGAAAGAGCACGTGGTCTTGTTTTGAGTGACCTCTCCCGTCGGGGGAGTCACCAGGGCCAGAGCGGCCTGAGGATAAAGCCACAGGGTCCAGCTGCTTCAGCTAGTTAGCAGTAATGAGGGCAAAAAATAGGCAATAAAGATGGATCTTCTGTCCATCTCTGCCTTCCTAAGAAAACTTTTACGCTCATCTGTTTTGAATTTTGCCTGTCTATATGTACAAGTTTGTCTCACTTACTGTATCTTTTTAATGTATACTTTTAGTAATTCAATTCAATCTCATATACTTCAAGTATTTCTTTTCAGATATGCTATGACCTACAGAATAATGTGTAAAAGTTACATATGCAACAAGTAAGTTACAAAAAGTCATTGCTAAAGCTCTTAAGATGGTTGTTAGGAAAGTCTATATTACGAAATAATTCAGTGAAAGGAAAATATGTTTGATAAAACAATACCACTACTAAGAGTAACTACATCAAGACCAATTCAAGAGATAAGAGGAGGACATTATGCAGAGACGTGCGTCCTAACTTTATTCTGGAGTTTAAAGAAAAAATGTAGAGTTGATCCAGAGAGGACAATTTGCTTGAAAGCCTGAAAAGAGCTATGACCATCATAATTTGGTGATTAATTTTGATGTTTGTCCACTATGTTTTGTCAGATCCAAAGTTTGGGCAGCTGTTTACTGGGACTTTCTAGAGCAAGTCTGTCAAACTCCAGTCCTCAAGGGCTGCTGTCCTTCAGCTTTTAGATGTGCCACAGGTACAAAACACTGGAATGAAACAGCTTAACTACCCCCTTCTTGTGTAGATAAGATCTCCAGAGCCTTGCTAATGACCTAATTATTGTATTCAGGTGTGGTGCAGCACAGGCACATCTAAGAGTTGCAGGGCAGTGGCCCTCCAGGACTGGAGTTTGACACCTGTGTTCTAGAGCACTGTGTGCTTGCCTCTGCTGAGGAGCTTTATGGAGACGCTGATTTCATCATCCAGGATTTAGCATGTGGCAATACTACCAAAAGTACCAATACCTTCTTTAATGACCACCACATTATCAGCGCGCTTGATTGACCAGCAAATTCACCTGACTTAAGCTCCATAGGGTGGAATATTACTAAGAGGAAGATAAGAGACTCCAGACCCAACAAGCAGAGAAGCTGATGCCCTAAAACGTTAACACCTCAGTAGCGCCATATCTTAATTCCTTCATGCCATGCGACAGTGACGCTGCAGTAATTCATTCAACAAGAACCCAAGCCTAGACCAGATGTCTGATTTTTCATATCCTCCGTTTTCATGCCGATTCACATATAGTTCCTCGCTCATTTTCTTTTATGTCCCTACGTTTAATAAGTTTTGTCTGTTAAATTTCTCAGTGATTGCTCTCATTAGTGGCTGTCGGCACATTGGCTTGGTCTCTTCACCACAAGGCTTAACAGGTTGCTGTAGTGCTACTGTGTGCAAGCAGAGTGCCCCAGTGACAGAGAGGGAGTGAGCATGTACAGAGCTTTAGGGGGAACATATTGATGGGGAAACTCAGACTGACTTAACACTTGTTTTAACACTGAAAAAAACCCTGGCATACTGAGGGGTAACATTTAGTGGTGGTCCTGCGCATTTGCGGCCCACCTAAAGCACTGCCACAGGGTCGTTTTCATAGTTTTCTCAGCATGCATGCTTCTAGGTTTTTGTTTGATGTTGTTTTGTTTGTCTGTCTAACCAGGTATGAATAAATATGTTCAATATGTTCTGTTTACCTCTCTTTGTGTGTGTGTTTTAAGCTTTCAGATTTGATTGGTTATTCAAATGACACCTCTGATTGCTTTTGTTTAACCTCTATTTTCAAAAACACAACAAGCCAGTTGCAAACACTTGTCAAAATGCCACTGTAAGTGTGGAGTGAGTAATGCTGGAGAAAAACAACCCAGTTTTTACTGGGAGGGTGTTTAGCAACAAATCGTCCATAAATGCTTCTTAACTAGCAGACACCAAATAACTGTGAAACTACTGGGTGATCCTCTCTTGCTAAGAGGCACAGCTCACTCTTTACTCCTGCATAGCAGTTTGACTTCCTTTTCAGCAGTCATGGCAGAATTTGCTGAACTGCAGGCTTTATGAGAAAATCACTATAAATGCTGGTACTTGATCTTTACCCGAGGTTGTGAAGGTTATTCCACAAATCTGCCAGAGGATATGGATTAAATCTGTCCTCTGTGCCCGTATTTTTATTTTATTTTTTGCTAATTTTTCTCATCTTTGCAAAGTTCCTAAACTTTAGTGGGATTTTATTTTTCACAGCTCTTCAATCTACTAAATAAAAGGCCTGTAGCGATCATTGAAAGATCTCAGTTCCAAAGTGATTTAATCTGGAACTTGAGGAGGGAAGCGTTTGGAGAAAAACCCAGTAAATAAGACGTGTTGGTGTTTTAGATTTCCAGAACTTGTTTCTGTTTCTCTTAGGTGAAGTGGTGGGGTGATGACTCTCTACAGCTGCACATCACTTATGTCCTGTCTTCTCCATATCCTGACAAGTATTTAAGAAAGGATCAGACACTTCTCTTGCACTAAATAATTACAATCACTACTGAGATAACTGCCATTCCCAAAGTATGTACTGTGATTGATCTTTGGTGATCTTTTTCCTTCATTCTTCCGCTGCAGAATTACTCTGTTTTAGGGAGATTTTATCCTGCATTTCTCTTCAAACTCCTCCTTCCCATAAGGACCCTCAACTTAGTGTTCAGTTTCCACAACTTTGCTACAAAGCTATCGCCTGCCTGTCTGCAAAACTCTGTTGCCTCAATGAGCTTGATTCTCCTTTGGTTTTAACCCAGGAATTTCTGTTTAAATCCAATCAGCTAGAACAGCTTTAATTTAAGTTAGAAAAAAGTGAAGTAGGCTTCTTTCAGCAAGCTGACCTGCAGCGCACAGAAATGACCAAATTTTTTTTTTTTCTTTTTGATTTTATTGACTCTAATGGCCTCTATTTAAGAGTGGTCAAACAGGATAGCATGTTGAGAGAGACAGTGAAGACATGTGGGCAAAGGTCATCAGGCTGGGACTCCAGGAGGCATCCATGATGGCCATATTGAAGACTAAGGACTATAAGTCACCACTATCCTACTATTTTGACCCCAGGAGCAATAGAAAATCATTCTCTTTTTTTTTTCTTTTTTAGGAACTTGGTTTCATCTCACCACTGCTGCTAGTCCAACCTCACCTCAGACTCTCCCAGGTCTGGATATCAATAGAAAACAAGCAAATATGGGAAATTATAATCACTGGTGTAATTTCAAAGACATGTCACAATTCTCAAAATTGAAGAAAAACTGAGTATATGAATTTGCAACACAGATGTTTTTGTGCCCTTTATGATAATGTCATGAAATGGTAATTATGTAAATGTTCTTCTCTACCACTGTATGCCCCAGTCTTTTACGTTCCAACAGACACAATATTTGATAGTGGACATATCACGTAGGATGCATGCTGCTTCAGTTTAATCTGTAGGATTTGGATTTGGATTTAAAGCCCAGAAAACTACCACTAAACATATGCAGATGCATGCTCCAGAGCACCTAAAGTCTGATTGTAACGGGCGGGCCTCACATATTTATGAATGCAAAACATGCTTAAACAAAACGATTTTACTGAAATGAATTGATGTTTTTCTCGGTAACTGCTTGAGGTAATGCATTGTTAAGCTTCTACAATCTTTGTAATAGAAGACACTGTAATGAAAAATGAAAATTCTGATGAGAAAGTCACTTCTATAAACCCAGTTAATCAATCACAAAGAGCCCACTGCATGCAGTTAGCTGAAGCATTGCACAAAAACAACTTGATTACAGTTGCTGTTGATTCAGAGAAGTGTGATGTTAAAACTGACGTGAACTGCTTGCAAATTACGAAAAGCAACAGCTGCCACACTCATTTAACACTTTGCACACTCTCTTTGTATCTACATATAAAAGCCACCAGGATCGATGTGGAGTCACAGAGTGTTCCTAGAATGGGAAATCAATGACCACAAACATTCATTATGGGAAAATTGCCACAAAGGGTTTTCTTTTCTATTTTTTTTTTAACTGCCCGGGGGTTAGGGTTGGGCGTCTTGTAGCGTCGGAGCCCACCTCTGACATAAGAGAGTGAGCTGCTGAAGTCACACCTTTTATTTACTGCGATGAGCTTTTTATGTGTGTTTTTTTTATTACTCTAAATAGATTTGCCAGTGGGAGATTCAAGCATTGTACAGATCTGTATTTTTATTTTTTTTCCCACTTTGTGGCATGAAATATTAATACTTGTTGTGTGCGCCTCAGTCAGAATCGGACAGCTCTTAAAATACAGGCTATAGATTTAAACACAGACAAACAGAAGCTGAATTAAAACTGTTTGCCTGAAGAAACTGAACTCAAGTTCCTGAATATTTTTTTGTTAAAAATTTCTGAGAGTTTTTCAAGTTGCTTCCTACATTTAAGAACTTAGATTTAATTGGTGACACACAAATTGGCAATTGCAATAGACTGTAATCTATGTCCTTATTCCACATTCCTTGTCTTTTTCCTCTGCTTTGTCTTTTTTTTTCTTGTCTCTGGATAGCAATCAATAGTTATTATCTGCTGAGTGTTGCGATAGACACAGCATAGAGCCCCCCATTCTGAGTTGATGGTGCTTTTTCATTATAGCTGACACTAGTCTAAACAAAGCAGGCCTATTTGCCTGCCACCAGACAAACACTGTCTCCATAATGGCACCAGATAAAAGAGGAGCAGAAGGGAAAATTGAATTTCACATAATGGTGAATCAGTATCTCAGGACTTTTCTCACTCCATTTTTCCCATTTCCTACTTCATTCTTTGAAGTATTTGGCTAATACACACACAAAAAAAATGTGTGGATGTTATTTTCTTACATAATGTCACCAGGCTGTCCATTCCTAAATCTTTCCTACATTTCCTCCAATTTACGTCCAATTTCGGGTAATTTATCATCCATCCTACCGTCTGTCTGTGCACTGGTTTGTCTTTCCACTCATTTATCTGGCTGCTCGGCTCACCTCATAGGAGGCGGGGTTGTTTTGTTTTTGACGGGGTTGTTGTTTCATAAAATAAATAAATGATATCTGCGCAGCAGAGTGGAAAGCATAACGAATGGCACTTGGAGAAAAGGCAATTTAGGGAGAAGTGTGCAGGCTGCCACGGCAACAGAATGGGTTTTTACTGTGAAGTATAACCAATGCATTACAAAACACATCACCAGAGGTTTATTGAAAAAGCCAAGCACACCTCGGTTTCCCCTCTTCCCCCCTTCCCCATGCAATGAAAATGCCCGACATTATCATTGCCTACATGGTTCAACGCTGAAAGTCAGTCTGAGAAAGTCGGGGCAGGCACTTATTGCTGAGGCTGAGGAGAACTTGAGGAATGACAGAGCAAGAGGTGGTCGTTTTACAATTCACTTACACATGTATGGGCAAATACGGTTCCTGACACACAGCGTGGGGCTCTGATGTCACATCCTTTCATTTATTTACCTCCCCCAGTTTGTTATTAGTGTGATGCCGGAGTATAAGGAGAATCCGTGAGAAGCATGTCACCTATAAAAGCTGATGTATAGAGGACAAAAGAAACCCAGTGAAAAGTAAAAACTAAATATTTGCGCGTTGATTCCAATAAAATTAAACTAAATATCTGTGACCGCATTGTGTCTGTAATTTATTAAATGCACAATTAAATAATTAAGTCACGTTTGTAATTTAAAATTTATTTGCTATGTTTGAAATCAAGTGTAATTTCTGTATTTGTTTAAGTATTTCATGTTTTCTGTTCTACAGTCCATTACGAAGTAATTTAAAGTCATCAGACTTTTAATTTGATCATTTAACCTGATTAACGACTCATTTCCAGAAACATTTACCTTGTTTTTAATCGTCTGTATCATTTGATTTGTATTTCATTAAGGTTGCAGTTTGATGACGTTTTGATGTTTTTGCTCTCTTTGTGAAGCACTTAGACATGTTTATCTGTGAGCCAATTCCAATTCCTTTTAAAACAAAGTATATCAAATCACGTTTATGTAATTTATTTTGACATTTATGTCATGTAAGTTTTTAATAAAACATCTTAAGATTTATATAACATAGATATATTAATTTATTTATTACATGCACTTCAACATTTTTATTTTCTCATTTATACATTTTTATATACATTTATTACATGTCGGTAATTTTGGCCATTGACACTTCCGTTTAAATGTTAAATTTCAAATACTTGAACTGTATGAAACAGTGACAGTAAACTTGTCTGCAACTGAGAAGATGAGAACAGAGAAAAATAACAGGGATTTTATTTTTTGAAACCTACAGGAAGAAATTGTAAGATTGTTTTTTTTAAAAAAATAAATGTTTGCATCGATTCAGATTTTTAATAAAATATTATCATGGGATTAGTTGGGGTGCTTTTCAACTGCTACAGGAAGAGACTTGGCTGGTCTGGTTCAAAAACACCTTAGTTTACTTAGTTTACGCCACGGGTCCCCAAACCTTTTCCTGTGAGGGCCACATAACTTTTCCCTTCTCTGGTGGGGGGCCAGAGTCAGTTTGTAACAGAAAAAGTGTGACTATTGCAGGAGTGCCTCAATGTAAAAATGTATTGGTTTCCAGAAAGCACAATCAAATAACCCTCTTTGGGTTCTTCACAGAAAAAATACAAGAAATAACACTTTTTATGAAATAAATACCGTATTTTCCGGACTACAAGCCGCAGATATCTCTGTCGCTCAGGGTTTTCCACAATGATGCAGCAGCAGCAGAGGGGGACGGACACCCTAAATTTGAGTCATAACATGCCAATTAAATATCACATTTATTATGGTTGAAAAAGAAAAAGTTGCCAAGATTAGTTTTAACTGAACTGATTATGGTAGTTTCCGAACGGTAACTGTAACAGTAAAAGTGCTGATCCTTCGTGTCTGCTAAATGAAAATGGGCGCTTTCTTCTTCTTGTTCTTCTTTAGATTTCAACGGCAGCTTGCATCAGTTAGTGTTGCACTACTGCCATCTACTGGATCCTAATATCGATACCTCAAATTCTCATAATGATCCCAGTATTATTTAAAAAAACGAAAAATCTTCTTTTTCCCCTCAATGCTATTTAACTGATCCACAACATTCTCAAATTTCAATTCCCTATGTAAATCTAATTCCTTTTTAATGGACAATTTCTTCTTTTATTTCCAAATTTGACTTCCACTTCCTGCTAAAGAACCCCCTGGTAGATGAAGACAAATCCACATATAAGCCGCAAAGTTCAAAGCTTAGGAAAAAAGTAGCGGCTTATAGTCTGGAAAATACAGTATATAAAAAAAATCTAAATTCTCTCTGGTATTGTTCAGGGGGCCGGACCAAATGTGGAGGCGGGTCGTAGTTTGGGGACCACTGGTTTACACGTTCAGGTCCCGGTTGGTTTTTCTCATTCCTTCAGTCTCAGTATACAGCCTGAGGCTTATGTTCCATGTTCACTCACATACCAGAATTAAATTGTGCCATTACTTAAGCACAACTTGTAGTAAAGAGATTGTTGCTATCATTTTTATACAAACCGCTCTGATGTAGATTGAGCTCTCTGTGCTGCATTTTTTACTCAAAATGTGGCTTCTGCAGTTATTGTTGTGAGTTGCTATGAACAATTGTGTCTTAACTTGTAGAGAGAAACCATCATTTGATGTACGTACGTTACCCACAGTGTGGCTAAATGAGTTCATTTAGTCAGAAACAGTCCAATGGAAATCGTTGGCCACAACGGTCAAGAATAAATGTGATGAATTGTGCTGGTAAGCCAGATTAATCAACACAAGTGATATATTGTCCAATTGGGTATAACATAACAGCTTAAAAATTGTATAGTAATTAAACAGACACTCTTAAAAGAGGGCTCCACTACACTAGTAACAATACTGGTAGACTACAACTGAATCGCAACTAAGTTCTTGAAGTCTGCAATTTATGGTGGCTGACAGGTGCAAACGTGCAGCAACGGAGAAAAGATGCAAACAAAAAAGCAAATAAAATGCAGAGATTTAGATTGACATTTTAAACCCCATGGCTAAAATTGCAATTGCAAAAAATATAAAGGAAAAACATGGACTAGAAATGTCAGCATTCTGCATTTCACCACATTCAAGGACAGATTGATAACTTTAATTCAAGCTGCAAGAAACAACAAAAAAAATGTGTGTCTGAATGGTTGTGAGATATGTGTGTTTTCAGGCATGCTTAGAAGGACAGTGTTTTGTGCTAAAATCTTTATGAGAATGACAATTTTCTGTCAAAACAGCAAGAACAACCCAGTGTGGAAATGAAATGTGTCTCAATAAAATGAGCGCAACCTCATTTACAGATATGACTTGGCTTTACTGAGATTAGATCTCAGTAAAGCGTTGATTTCATCCCACTCTGTTGTTCTACATAGATTTTTCTGGTCTTTGCCCAGTGGGGGGTGGAAGACTTTTTACTTATCACTGAGAATTATTATAGCTATATTTATGCTCTGCTATATGCAAGTGTCTTTTGTGCATTCAAGGAATTTACCCTGCATACTAATGAACAATGATAGCTACCTTACTGACCAACTCCACATTCACAAACCAGTCTACTTTGTTAATCACTAGCTCTCAAGATTGCAGAAAATTGCTAGTGTATTTTCTATTTAGGAATTCAGATGTGTGTTGGAGAATTAATTATTTTGCCCATTGGTGGGTGTTTTTGTGACATGTTCAACAAGTGTATTGATGTTTAAGAAGTATTTACTTCCATCAGATATATCTTCTGGGAGCTATAGAGAATGGGTTTGTAATCTCTGCAGTTCAAATACATAATGTAATGATGATAAGATAAGCCACTGTGTATTTGCTTCCTGGCTAAAGGGAGGGAAAGTAATAACAGAGCCCCACTATCAGCAAACAGATAAATGTCCTGTAGGGGACTTTGTATATATATTACAAATTAAATCGAACACAACTTGAACGTCGACTCTCTGTAATGCTGAAGTTAGCTAGATCTTCTAGATGTCACTGGTGATGATTTTACAAGGCTCAACATTTTATGCATTTTGCTTATTTTTGGAGCAAAAATGGATTATTCAGACTTTACTTTGGAACTTGTGCAACAGTTTGGTGAAGATATTGTGGATTCCTGTCAGACATAATACCACCCAAATGCAGTTATGTACAGGCTTTTGTAGTTTTCTAATTAAAAAAAATAGAAAATAAACCTAATATTTGACAATTTGCATGCATTTATTTTGTTTTGCCACACCATTAACAAACAGAGCCCCAAACCAAATACATACAAATACAAATACATTATGATGAATGTGAACTATTACACCACTAATGTGCATCAAAGCTGTTTATTAAAAATGCTTTTTGGGACAAAAAAAATATTATTTAGAACCATAGTTCTCAAACTGTTTGACTGGTTGTACCATGGCAGGTCTTGTAGCACTCAGATGACAATATTAATGTTGCTATTATTTGCAAAGTAAATATACATCCAATACAATTATATTTGTAAAACACTTTAAAAATCAAAAGTGGACCAAAGTGCTGTACAAAAAATACAACATATTAAAATGAATAAAATACAAACATATATTTTTAAAAGAAACATTAACAAAAGCGGTGCAAAAGAGAATCAAATAGATAAGAAACATTAATACAATCAAAAGGTTTGGAAAAAATACAGGTTTTAAAAATTATATTTAAGGCCTGTTTGATGTGGAAAGCAGACAATTCCATAGTTAGGATGATGGTCTGAACCTGTGGTGAAGGCCCAGAGTCCTGCGACTTTTAAATGAGTCCCTTGGCCTACACACTTGAAATAAGTGGCTATACTGCTTCACTAGCATGCAGTTAAGCTCCACAGAGCTCAGCGAATGAGCTAATATTAGAGCCAGGTGTGCTGAAACAGAAATAAATCTGAAAGTTGCAGGACATTGGCCCATGAGACTCCTGGTTTAGGAGGCATGGTCTCAAGGCATGGTCACCTCTAAGCTTGAACTTTGTTATTGGCAATCTCAGGAACGGTGAACTGAGACACAGGAGACGGAAAGATAAAGCTTGGTATCCTCTGTTATCTGGGACCACAATGGAGGAACACGAAGGTAGACATATGCAAACACCTGTAGCTCAGAAGGGCTAGAGTCGTAGTATGAATGCATACAGAAAACAACTGAAGAAAATATACCTACTTAATTGTGCTATAAAATGATACTGTGTCTGGAAAATATTACCTCCCCCTCATCCTATTTAATCATACATTTTGTTTTTAAACATTGAAGCAATATCAGCGTTTTTACACGTGACTGCATTATGAAACTTCATAATAGGAAAACAAATTAGTGAGATCCTTTTGGTCTACAGGGGAAGACGCAGGTATCCTCTATAAAAGTTGTTCTTTTCCTCTTCAGTTTTTAGTATCCATTCCCTTTTTGTGGATAAAGGTGTCTGTCTTTTGATTTATCATCACAAAACTGCAGAAAATTGATTTTTTATTTATTTATTTATATATTTATTTTTACATTCAAAAGCAGGAGCATCATAATACCTGGTCCTTACCCATTATTGATTATCCTTCAACATATTTTGACATGACCTCTTTGGAGAATTCATCCAAAAAAAGAAAATAAAGAATAGATAAACTGTTTTTACAATTTAGTAGAAGTATATACCAAAACTAATGCCTCCAGCTAATGGCAAGGAGGGTTTGCAGGTACACAGAACACAAATATATCACTTTTCAAAATGCATTTGAGTTGTCAACGTCACAAAATGAATGTGTGACAGTGAAGAAGATAACCTCTAAATTCCCCAAACCGTATTACTCAACTTAAAGTCTGCTTAGTAGATTGATGGCCATTATCACTATTTTCTACCTTATCTTAAAGCTAAACATTATTAGTACATGTCTAACCCTAAACCTAATGCCTAACCCCAAAACAGCACTGCTCTCTTTTAGGGCACAAGCTTTTGGTCCCATCAGGAACAACTGATCCTCACAATGTAATATTTGTTGGAAAAATTGACCTTGCAAGGGAAAAAATACACACACTTCTATTTCTAGTATATTAGGGATTTTACATTAACCCAGCAGTTTTAGAAGTCTGCCTTACCTAAACTCGCATTGAGTATTTGGAGAATGTCACTTAAATTCAATTATTTGTATCGACTGAATAAACTGTGTGAACAGACATGTGTCCCCACAACGTAACTAAAACTCATGAAAATTCAAAGGTGCAAAGAGATGGTCACCTTCATGCTCAGTGGGATGCTTCCTGAAGCACAAAAATGTTACCAAAACATTGTCATTCTGTGCAAAGAGAGAGGCCAAAGGCCAGAGAAAGGGCAGTACACCCCAGCCAGGGAGGCTGGAAGGAAAAAAGTATTTCTTTTTTTAGAGAGCAATTGTGTTTATAAAAAGATTTATGAATAAGTGATGTAGAATACCTTTAAGCTTTTGTGTGGGGCTTTTAAAAAGCGAATTAGGAAAAAAGAGGAAGACAGTTATTGTAGCATTTCACAAACATTAAATACATTAATCTTTTGTGAATATAATCACGTATTATATATGATGTGTAATCCAAGTTTAAGCTAATTGATGTTTGGATTAAAAATCTGATTTTACTCTTAAATGACTATTTATTCTTCCTGGTTAGGACCTCAAAGTATTTTTTACATCCCGCCATAAACAGAAAATGTGGCAACCAGATTTTTTGTTTTAAGTCTTGCATGTCATGAAGTCTGCAATGACATTGGCAAAACTGTAGAAAATTCATGCCAATGTTTTCAGTGGCCCTAATTATTCACTAGAAATGTGTTGTCTGTTTGTCCTGATAAGCAATTGGCACATTCTTTTTGCTACAATCATATGAGCAGAGCTGATTTTGCTTGCAACTCTTCAGTTTCTGCTCATAACCAGTGTCCTTTGTCTCACACGTTCTCAAACTTAAATGTGTTCTGGTTTCATTTAAATTTATTAAGAAATGCTAATACTAAGCAATTTATTTTGTTTTTGTTTTTCAGCCTGCAATGATACTTAAGAAGTCTGCAACTTTCTAAAAAAATGACACAACTTTAGAAAATTACTGGTTAAAATATTTCAACAATCTTTGTTTCTTAGGGCAGAAGCTGAAAGCTTAAACTGCATGCACTGATGGATAACAGGTGTGTGGTCCTCCATTTTGGGCATTTGTATTCCCAACACTTTATTTAAGAACATGTGTGTGTGAGAGCAGAAGGATAAAAAAAAAAAAAGACGGTCCAATCAATTAGGCTTTCAAGTGCTCGGCTTTGCTTGCTCCCCACTAATCAGATACAACCCTAATTCCTTGCCAAAAAGCACACACAAGGAGCCCACCATAGTGAAGAGTGAGGCACAACCATGTCAAATCATCAATGAGCCAATGGGAGACGCCACTTGGATATTTTTGGTGTCCAACTGGAAGATCCAACGTTGGAAATGCCCACCTGAGAGACACTGTCACGTCTTCCCTAGCGGTGGTAAAGTGGATGTTTAGAAAGCAGTGTAAACTTCAGAGCAATCCTCCTGTGTAATGATCTCACAGCTGTGACCTTCACGAGAATGTGTCCAATGACCTCACAGGGGGAATGCTCTATTATCGGACAAACATCTCTTCTGAAAATGCAGTAAAAAACAAGGCATGATTGACTAGAAGTGGAGAGAAGCTATGGGAGACGGTAATTTATCTGGATCTAAGCTTCCTAAACAGAGTCGGGGTTGTGTCTGGATAAGTCTAGGGCAGAGACTTGTAACAGATTAGGAGTGCATCATGCACAAAGATAGAAATCGCAGTGCATTATGAAAGCAAACAATGCTGAACATCCCCTTTAGTTTCTTCCAAAAGGAACAAAGAAACCTTGAAATTTCTCTTTTCTTCTGAGTTTTTTTGAAAATAGGTTGAAAACTTCAATTTCACACAAAGTTGGGGATGTGGATTGTTATGCTATTTTGCAGAAAACTCTTGCAGAGTTTCATGCAGGATTATTCATATCCCTTTACAATAACTTTCCAACATTGATCAGTTTGATCAAATTACAACCCTGATCTTGAATATATTTTTTCATAATTTTTATGTGATTGACCAACATAAAATAATGCACACTTATATATTGAAAGGAGAATAATGCTACACAATATGTCACAATCTTGATTATTTAATGAAAATATAATAAGTAAGAATTTTTTTTGTGTTTAACACATTTACCCCTAAATAAAATCAAGTCAGCTGTTTTTGAAAAGTCTCCCAATTGGTAAGTAAAGCTTTTTGTTGTAAAGCATTAGAGAACAAACATGAAGACCATGAAACACACCAGACGTCACAGTTCTGGATTGAACTTTCAACGTTCCTGGGAGAACTGCTGAAAGTACTTTCAGGAATGTACTTTCAACAGTGTACCATGTCTGCAGTAGTTTGCAATGATTTTGCAAAATACTGCACCATTTCATCTGTTATTGAAACAGGAACTGTTAATGAAACTGGAGATAGACTGGCAACGAGAGCACAGGCAAAAGGTCCATGGCAACTTAGCAGTAGCTGCCGACATCCACAGCTCAGGTGAAAAAAATCTGTTCACATTACAATTATCAATCTAGTTTTATGGAAGAGTGGCAATAATAATGATAATACAAAATTTCCAGCTTGCCATAAAAGGAAAACAGAGAACATGTGGAAGAAGGTGCCCTTGTGAGATGAGATTAAATTCAACCTGCAATACAAAACACTATTTATGGTGAAATACAACCACTTCAAGACAGAGTTATCCCCAAAACATGAAGGTGTGAGGCTGCTAGAGAGAAGATAGGTGGAGCAAAATGTGGGGCTACCCTGGAAGAAAGCTGTTCAAACCTTTGTTTGAAGCACTCTGGGTAACGGGTATCCCAGCTGTCCAATTTTGAACCTGTAAAGGATTTTTGGGAAACATTTATGATTGAAACCTCAAAGTTAAAAGTTGTTTTTGTTAAAATATGTTGAATTTCATGGTGGTCGTGCATCAACACCTGGAAAATTTCAGAGTGTACTGCATAAATATTTTTGCAAACTACCGGACCAAAAACAGCATATCATTTGTCCTATAGGGCAGAACTCCTCATTAATCTAGTGCAAAGGAGTTACTCAGTAGATGTCTCAGGTTTCGCTGTGCTGACCAGAGGTGAATTGTGAGGCCCGTGGCACAGTTTCGTTTACCATACTGTGAATGTAATTAAATCCAAGCACTGCCAGTGTTTACTGGCAAGAAAGGGAGAGCCTCTTTCTGCTCCTCAAACAGCCCTCCATCTGTCTGATTGGATTTTGGTCTCAGGCAGTTGCAGACATGACACAAGCACTGGAGGAGGCAGGCCAGACTGAAATCTCCAACTAGTGTCATGCTGTGTTTTTATTTTATTTTATTTTTTTATACAGTATGACCTAGCCAGGAGGGATTCAGACATAGAAACAAAAAAAAAACCAAATAAACAAAAAAAACCCCAACATAACGCTGTTTCTGTTTGCTTACGGATGTAAACACAATAAGAGCGGCTATAATCCCCCACAGGTTAACACAGACAAGTGTTTATACTGTGATGGTTTTTCTTGATAGAGCCTCGCTTTGACAGATAACAAATACAGTGCAGACCATAAAACGTTTAGTGTCAAGAGAGTATTGAAAGGGGCAAAGGCGCACACATTCACAGTCAAGTGGGTTTAATGGCTTAATGGTAGAGCAAACCAATAGAAAAATAGCAGCATGAGACACAGATCACATTTTAATTGATTCTTTTGACAACATAATGCATATCAGAGGCAACACTTAAGTCTCCTCTGTCTGGCATGGCTTTGCAGTGCTGTTAAGGACGACAGCACTTTTAACACTAATTATTTCTAATGTTTAAAGTACTTATTTAAACTGACAAAACGTTTTTAAAGTGGATCTTGCTATTCCAACTGTTCTGATGTCTGCTGTCCCATTTTATTTATTTCCTTCATGCACTGGTCAATTTGCTGCAAAACAAGTGCAGCTAATATCTGTGGATTTTGATCCTTTTCCAGTAATTTGCATATGTGAACTAAAACCTTTGAAAATACGTACAAAAAAAAATAGTTTTACCTTTTACCAGCACTGAATCCCCAACAGACTATTTAGGAGAATGTGAATGCAGTTTGACTGTTAAAAAGGGGCTTGCAAATAGATATGGATTTCCTTCAAATGTATGTGTCAGCTGGATCTTAAAAATGACAAATTGAAATGTTTAATTTTTTTAATTTTTATTTTTTTGTGCTGAAACACATTAAAAATAATAGAAGAAAAATCTCCCCTGTGATTAACAAAGAGTTGGTAGTGATAACTACATAACGGTTAAGTATATTGCTAAAATTAAGCTAAAATTTTGCAGTTTTAATATAACATAATTTAAAAAATACGGCTGTGGCTACTTTTGGTAGATAAAATGTAAAGTTTGTATTTATACTGAACAATCCTAACAACTCAACTATACAGACATTTATTTAGGTGTATTACTAGATATATATATGTGTTCTTTCAATATTTCTCAGCAAACTTTATCTTGATATAAGTTATTTTAAATAGTTTCCTAAGGTTAAATCAAAGCTAATCTTTTAATTTGACGATTCATCCAATTAACTTTTCAAATTGCATAAATTCCATCCGACAATCTACCACGATTTTGTTGATTTGTCACGTAATAGATCAGAATACAGCCACTGAGTTGACTATACAGTTCCAGTAAAGAAACTAAAAAAACATAGAATCCCTATGTAGACATCGGGCTTCATTTACATTTACTTTATTACGTTTGAGCAGTTTTCCTCAATCCTTTTTTTCTCCTTGAGATATAAAGTCCTCTTTGGCCCATAAAACAGCCTCACCTTTGTTTTTTCTTTCCCTCCCATTTTTCCCTTCATCGCCTTTCTCTCTTTTCTCTTCATTTGTCACTGTCTTGCAATGAGGATCCCCCCACAAGCTCTCTGCTCAACCAAATGTCGGCATTCATCACATCAGCCAGGAACAACTCAACAGGCCCTCTAGCACGGCGCATTAGAGAGCAAGATGGGATGAGAGATGATGAAGCTTTGAACCAATTTCTTGCTGCCATAAATGGAAGTAAAGTGTTGATGTCCTCTGACAAAATCTCATATAATGTATGAAATATTTTTTTTCCAGATTCACCTTCATAGGATAATGAGACATTTTTCTTTGCAAGGGGAGAATCTGATGTCATATTTACTTCAGACAAACGTGAAATGTAGAGGAAAAAAATAGAAAACAAAAGGCTAATATATTGGTACTTTTAAATAAATGTATGTTTATTACTTTATCTCTTTTTCATTTTCACAGTCCCTTAAGCATACTGAAGATAAGGCTTTCCATGCACACTTTAAATAATCTGCAGTATGCATGGCACAGAGGAAACACAAATTTTTTCTTCCTGTGTAGAAAAAAATTAATGTAATCCTGGCAGGTAGGGATTTGCATGTTCTGCAGCATCATCCCACTATCCCAAAACATATGTTAGGTTATCTTGCTGTTTTGAGCCTCCAATAATAGTGAGTGTATCCATCCACCCATCCATTATTAAACACGCTTTTAACCCTTATAGGGCTGCTAGGGGTGCTGGTGCCCATCTTCAGAGGTCAATGGGGTAGAGGTGGAGTTCGCACTGGACAGGTCATCAGTCTATCACAGGGCAACTCGGAGACAAACGGGACAAACAATCATGCACCTAAGAAGAATTTAGAGAGGCCAGTCAATCTCTTAAGTAAACTTTAAGGCGAGAGACTATGCGTGAACACCAGGTTTTTGGAGAATTAAACTGCAAACAGATTTTGAAACTGTGAGCCAAACTTTATTTCCATATGCAGAAGCAAGATGTTGAAGTTCCTGCTTTGAGATTGTGTTAAACCTAACACTTCCTTGTCAAATAAAAACCCTTTCCAAATTCAAATTAAACTGGTCAGGAATTTTCCCATCCCCAAGGATTTAAAACACAACCACACATTTATGCCAGGGAAATAGGTTGTGTTAACTTAAATCTTTACAAACTAATTGCCTCTCAAAAGAACCAATTACTGCAACATGTAAAAAACAAGTGAAATTACATTGTGCAATTTAAGTATTGCAAACCTAAAACCTGATAGATTTCACAGTTGTACATAAATCTTTAGCAAAGACATCTTGACATGATGTTATGAATAAGCTATTTTTGTCAAGTTCTTTCCATGGTAAACAATATTCTTAAACTGATTTGAAGTGCTAATCTCAGCAAATGTCTTTTTTTGTCTATTATGTGCTGGGGCTTGAAAATCTAATTTTATTCTTTTTCCATGCTACTTAAACCTATATAACAAATATCAATTATTTGCCACTGGCACATCCTCAAGCAAATACTATAGCAAATGCATGCTCTGTAAAATACTTATTGGAATTATCTATTTTTAATTAAAACCTGAATCGTTTTTAAAAACAGATAACAAACATCTACGTTATGACATTCATGATAGAAGCAGCTGAAAGACCACACAGTCTTCAGCAAAGTTATGATACTTTAAGTGTTAGCATTTTTAAGCCTTTTCAATAACTGCTTGAGAGAAAAAGTGACTCATAGAGCAAGTACATGAAAATGGATATATGACATTCAAGATTGAAATTCTCAATAAATGAACTCAGTGGTACCACAATAAACATGCATAATTACATTCAGGCCCTCCCTAACATGACGGGAAGAGAAGGATTAAAGTGTTACCTTGTGTTTTTAGCAGTTTTACAGAAACATCGTAATGTCACAGTATTCACAAACAAAACAAAAATTCTCGCAGCATATGGTGCCCTTCTCTTATTTTTATACAATGTGATAACTTTGACACTTTTTAACAGCTTTGCAACCAACAGCTTAGCTAAGGAAATAATTTTATGTGAATCAAACGCTATGCAGTTAATGTTAGTTGTGTGTGCAAGACAACTAAACAATGAAATTCGATCAAAAGTGGCTCATCTTTTAGTTATGCAAAAAAGTTATTGCAGCTTTTTTATTTTGAATTTTTTCACCCTTCTATCAAATTTGGTTGTGTTTCAGTTGAACTGTACAGAGTACAGGATGAAAAAATACTGAAAATTCAAGGTGAGTTTTTTTTTCAACTCACAAAACATGGCAATTTGACAGAAATGTGTACACTTTAGATATAACCTCCTTTCAAATCACCATTTCCTTTCATGATCCACACCTGAGCCACCTCAAGAGGTTGTCATAAACCCATCTGCCCTATGGACAGGCAGTATGCAATTGTGGAACCCGTGTGACACAGAACAAAAGAGTCTACTGATGCACACAGAGCGGAGATGTGGTATCATCCTTTAGTTTCTATCTTATTTGAGATTTATGTTAATCAGTAGAATCTATGATACAATTTTTAACCAGAACTATTTACATTTTACAAATATATTGTTTGCCTGTTACGTTCTCATACAGCTCATTTATGTAAAGACCAGTTATCATTCATTCATCTCACTTGAAGCAGTGAGATGAATGGATGAGCATGCTAGACAAAAATAATTAGAAATTGTGAAATTACAATGACATAAGATTTTGTTGGCAATTGCTGCCCATGCATTAAATGCAAGGGAAATTTTACCTGTGTGTCGGTCCTTCACTTTGATTGTGTGCTTAATAGTCTGTCTAAAATACAGACCCCCCCACCCCCCGCATTCTTAACGATTCTTAGTGATTGCAGATCATCCACAGTAGAAATTTCAATGAAGATAGCACATGCTAGCTTGATGTTCTTCCATTCAATTACTTCCATCAAAGCTGGTAATAGAATTCTTCAAAATGTTGCTTTTTACTCTCACATAGCCTGAATAAGATGAAGCTCTTGTCCAAGACATTTTCTCTTTGGTCTGGAGGGAGCAGAATTATATGCATACAACCTTATGTGGTCCATCATCAGCTGACCAAGCTCCACCCTTTGGTCCCACAGTGTTCCAGTTTTGGCCAGCCTTGAACTGAGGTCAAAAATTGAGGTATAAACGTTATTAAATTTCTTATAAGTCCCATATGGTCTAGCGGTTAGGATTCCTGGTTTTCATCCAGGTGGCCCGGGTTCGACTCCCGGTATGGGAACTTCTTGTTTCTACAATTTCCCTGAGAGTAAATGCCAAAGGGACGAATAAAGTATCTATCTACTTGAATCATTTATATTTGCATCAAAAAAAATGTGCAAAAGTCAATAATATGTCAAATTGAAGGCTTAACTTTCACATCTTGGGCTTACCCGAGACATTACACAGTTATTTCAAGGCAACATCACATAGAGCCATACAAGTCCCATATGGTCTAGTGGTTAGGATTCCTGGTTTTCACCCAGGCGGCCCGGGTGCAATTCCCGGTATGGGAACTTCTTGTTTCTACCTGAGTGTAAATCCCAAAGGGATGAATAAAGTTTATTTGTACTTCGGTTATCTGTATTTGCATTGAAAAAATGTGCAAGAGTCAGCAATATGTCAAACTTTAACATCTCATGCTTACATACACAGTTATTTCAAGGCAACTTCACATTAACTGGATAATGCTGTGCAAGACAGACATTACTCTGACAAGAAATATTATGGAGATTTAATATTGCTCACACTTATTCTAAGATATCTTGTTACCTCCCCCAGTGATCCCTACCACTCTGCTAATAAAATCTAAATGGGATCTTCTACATTTAGCTAATGATAATCACATCCTCACCAATTTCACAATAATGACTTTGGGGCTTGCTAAAAGAAAATAAAAGACATTACATTGTTTATTCAATATGAAGCAGAAACAACCATAACACTTCATGACATATTTGAGATTGTGTAATGTGTAGAAAACCTCTTTGTCTTTCAAAATCTTGCTCATTTGGCATATGCCCCCCTTCGGTGATATTGAACAGAATGAACAAGTAAGCATCTATGGACTTATCTGTGTAATTTTGCAAGATAAGAGAAACTCAAATGTCTTTTGAAGGGGTCTTTTATTTCTCCTGTAATGAGCTGATAGCTGGCAGGTAGCCATTGTTCCCCGCTGTGTCTTCTTCTATATTGACACATTCTTGTTTCAGAGACATCTTATCCACTCCCTGTGGCCTTCAGCGCCACCTCGCCACTGTTCTTTATAGATTCCCCCAATGGTAAGTCTAATCTTTAGACACAGCAAGAAAAGTTGCAGTGATCCCCTTTCAAAAGACAAGACAAGGGAAGGTTGAGTTCACAGAATATGACATATGTCACAAAACAGGATCCTATTATACTGATATGACTCTTCCTGAGGCATTCTATTGACAACCCACAGCAGGTGATTGCCGATTAATCTCTCCACCACACTGACATTCAGTGTGTCAAAGCGAGTACTGGGATGGATAGTATAGTGCTACAGTGAGACTTTGCAGAGGGATAAATACACACAACACTAAACAGTTTCCACCTAGCATTCAGCACAGCTGGCGAACTACTGCTGTGTCTCACATAAGAGGAAGAAATCCTTTTCAAGCCAGGAAATTCTGCCTGTGTTCATAATTGCCTAATTGTTCTCACTACAGTATGACTGTCAATTTTGCTTGGTATTGTTGTCAGAAACAACAGATAAAATAGAGACAATAAATGTGCTTCTTTTACTAAAGAAGAGTTAATCATTCAAAATTAATGCTATTTAGTTTATGTTATAGTTCAAGTTGCTTTTCTTAAATATTGAGTGACCAAGAAAGCCTAGAAATAGAATGAAATAGCTTAACTGAAATAGACGTTCATATTCAAAGGTCTTATGCATTTTAATTTATATTTATGGCATGTTGGAGCTACACAAGGTTTAACTAATTCATTAAGGGTGTAATCAGTAAAAAAAAAGTCCAAATAAATTCTTACCAAAACAAATAAGATCATCCTAATTTGTCATCTAATTGGCCGGTAATTATGTCATAAATCATTATGACAATGACAGGTAGCTCCAATTATGCATGTCATGGTTGGGACAGCGCATTGTTAGATGCTGTCATTCTTGGATATTAAATTGCATAAAACTCACCTTGTTTATTCAGTGTTAAAGCTGTCAAAGGTAGATAATTGAAGAACTGCTAATCTGAAAAAAATATATAAATTTTTCTAAAATGCACCTTTAATTTTTCTGATTGATATTGAAGCCACAAGTACTATAATCACATAATAATTAGAAATCTATCCATTAATTGTTTCACTCCATTCTGTTCAGGGGTCATGTGGCCAGCTGGTCAGCCAGGGAAGCGTCAAAGTGGATGAACCTGCATCTACTCACCATATGTTTCTAATGTATATTCATGCTGTATCACATTCCACCTTACTGTACATTTATTCATTATGCTTTAATTTTACATGTTTCTTCATGGAGTATCGTAGGTTTGTTTGTGTTGGCATTGCAAAAGTGGTGTCTGTCCCAGCAGTCGCAGGCATTGACTTCCATTCATTTTTCCTTCATTTCTTTGGCCAACCCCAACATTTACCCTAGCCCTATTTAGGGCCAGTACATCTCCAACCCTAAACCTAACCTAAACTCAGTTCATTTAACCTTACCCAAAACAACACTTCTTCTTTGGCTTTGGGCCCCGGGAGGAGCTATGGACTCCCACAACATAGTATGTGTTAAGAAAATAGCCCTTACAAAGTATCAAATACAAGGCCACACACACAGGCATGCACACACTTCACAACCAGAAAAAAAAATATCTGTTGAATTGTAGAAAATCAGCTTTTACATGTTTTGCAGAGAGTCTGTTTTAAACTTGTGTTGCAGAGGAAATTGGGGGCCACTTGGTCTTTAAATTCAACACCAGAGAGAAGGAACCCTGCTGAAGTAAGCCTCGTCTGACGTTCCCTCCTCTTTTGCACTGTGCATTTGCATTCTGGGTGCATCTTATAGCCGACGGTGACAGCTATTTAGCATTGTATTTGAATAACTTTAAAAAGACCTCTTCAAAAGAGCGCAGGGATGGTAACAAGAGTAAGAACTAATAACAGATGGTGTTGAAACTCCATGTTCTCATCAGGGGGTATTGCAAGTCCTCATCCTTTTAAGCTGTGAATAATGAAGTGTGCTTCACATACTTGGTTTATCAAGCTATAAACATCGCAAAATCTGATCAAGGCAAGTTAGAGTAAGTGGAACAGATCATTATGAATAAAATGTATCAAATAAATAAAGATCTGTAACGCTGAAATGTTTTTATTGGCCCCCTTACTTGAAAAGAGGAGGCACTGTAAGCATTTACATCAGTTTACCAGAAAAAGTAACCGTACCAAATCACTATAGTATGCAATAAATAGCACAAAAATGTACCCATAAAAAATGTTTCTCAAGTATGTCAACAAAAAAACATTTTGGTAAATAGGTCATGGCCCAAACAAAAATAAAATGTTTTAGATTGTAAAGGTAGTCACAATGTCTCTGAGAATAAGTCTATTCCCACACCAGAAATGTAATTTTACATTTCAATTTAAAATCATTTTAATTGAAGATGGAGCTCTGTGGGGGAGAATCTCAGCTTGGAGTTTGCAACTCATAGGAGGAGCTAGGTACAAAAGGTAATGCTGCGTGAGAGCAAGCGTTTAGGCAGCCCCGGATGGCAGCCACAGGAGATTAAAGAATTTGCCAACATGCATGAATGAAACAGCAACACTTCATATATGTTTTTGATGAGGGGAATGACATTGTAAGCTCAATAATGTAAATTTGACATAATACTGCCCACATCTGGTATTGTTTTTTTTCCTTTTTCAACAAAGCTAGGAAAAACTTTGCAAAAATACAGAGCTTGAACTTACTTGTTGTCTTCATTCAAAAGGGCTCACTGTTCTGCATCATCCACAGTCTCTTGACCTTATCTCTGTAACTATATTCTCGTGCACCGAGGCAGCAAGTGCCATACGTAATTGGACTGTTAGACTCACGACTTTGGTCTGCGTCTTTTCGTTTACCGTTATCTCCTTCGCACTACCCCTCAAACTTTGTAATCATTCTATTTGCTTTTTAAACCAATCTATCCACTTATTTCTTAGTGCTCTCAGCTGTCCCCTTAAGACTCACCATTTCTGTTGCTCTTCTCCCCTCTGTTTACAGAGACGGCTGTCGCCAGGCAGTGGGTGGTGCAGACAGAGGCAGGGATTAGAGGTCACTTCACAGGTGTAGCTACTAATTACCAGAATTGTAATGAATATTTTCAAAGGGAGATGCTGTGGACACACAATTCAGACTCTTCAATTCATCTTGTGTTTCTTTTTATTTTTATTTCTAGCCGCTTCTCCCTCAGATCTTCTCCAAAAACACTCAGTGACTTCTATTTCCATGGACACAGGCACCTCCCAGCACCTGCATGAGCATGTTTTGTAGCACAAGCCCCACTTGGACACATCCACACTGTTGTTTCATTCTAGAGATGACATTTAATTCCACGTGTGCAGCTTTTCTGGTATCAGTTTTCAACATTTATTACACCTGCTGACCTTAAAGTGAGGACTCTGAGATGCAAAATTGTCCACTTATGTCTAGTAGCATTAGGAACAAGTACAACTCTGCAATCTCTTGTTTCTCTTTCTTTTGTTCAGATACACACACAAATGCAAAATAGCTTGGAGTTGAATGCATTTATTTCCTCCCTGAATAATAAATACCATCTTAAAGTAAATCTCTAAAAATCTTTATTTATTTCTGAAATGCACTTTAAACTATATATTTTTATTTTAGTCAGCTAAAAATTAGAAAATTAGCACAGATACTAATGATTTACTGACCTCAGCATGTTGAATGCTGCAACTAGCATCTATTTTCTGGTAATTCTACATAACTATTTGACCATATAGTACACTGAACATTCATCTTTTGATCGTTAGTTGAATTTTATATATGTAAAAACATACTAATTTGAGAAGTTGATATAACAAAAAAATAAGCTTCCCCATCCTAATGCGGAACAGAATTGTCCACACAAAATAAATATATTGTTGGAATTATATGGAGTTGAAGATTTTAAAAAAATCAATTAATTATTTTATGATTTATTATCAATTGAAATTGTTCTTTAAGAATATGGCTATTAGCTTCCCTTCTCTTTTCTTTAGCTGTTGTCAACACATTTGTAGATGCATCTGTTACTAGTTTACAACCGATTATGGTCAAATTCAGCTCTAAAAATTGAACGAGATCTAGTCAGGTCAGTTCCTTTCACATATGTGCAAGTTTTTGTCCCAGGTAGTTGTGCTGACTGTCCCTGATAAAAGCAGATTGGTGCAAAATTTGTAAAATTAGGAAAAAAGAAATATCTTGTGGCGTGGTCTTTAACTTTAGACAGCTACATCATTTTCAAACAAAAACATTTGAGTTGAAAAATCAACTTACTGATACCATATTTGGACATTACCACACCAAAGAAATATCATAAAAATTAGTGGTGCTTTTATTCCATAGAATGTCTCTCAGGATTTGGCTTTAAATATCAAAATCTGAGTGAAACTTTTGACATTTTTCTGATGGTGGAGCTGATGCAGTTTCATCCTCACAGCTTAATCCTTTAATTTGCCTTTTGAATCTCAAGACATCACTCACAGATCACCATAACCTACTGTGCAGTGAAGATGTTCAGTAGAACCTTTGATTTACAATTTCAGTCTGTAAGTACATCTCTTCCATTTCCAACATCTGAGAGTATCGGTTAAAGGTGGTTCTTCTTGTGTGCAGCATGTGCATGAGGGATTGAAAAATAATAAAAAGAGAAATGTCTCGTTTCAGGTGATGATATTGCAGTCTTGATTGATGCATAGTTCTGCTTCTACCGAGGAATCAATGACATGGTTGCCGGTATGAATCAAGCTCACAGCTGTCAGGACAGTGAAGCACAGCTTGGCTAAGAACTGAGACAGGTGGATGGATTGTTTTAAGCAAAATTAAACAACTGTGGATTGCAAGACATATTGAAATGTTTATTTAATTTTATTTTATTTGGTGAGGGAATGATGACCAAAAAAGAGGCTGAGTAAACATTTAGTCTTTTCAGGGAGAGATTTTCTAAATGAAAATATATGTACAAAAATATACAATAATAT